>PVHP010039408.1:0-16371 GCA_004024765.1 Zapus hudsonius | reverse complement strand
AACACTTAATTTTTCTGTTTGTGGAATTTATTGTTTTTTGAGGATGTGTTGACATATCTTTACTTATTCCTCCATTTTAATATATTTTGATAGTAAAAAGTAAAATTTACTGTGTTTAGATTTTTCCAATTTTAAAGAAAATAACTTTTCTCGCTTATTATTTTGATAGTTTCAGTTTTAATAAAGCTTCCAAACATGGGTCATTGAATTATGATGGGAAATTATTTCTTGGATTTCCTTTAACCTTGTTTCATAACTTTTCATATGAAAACCACATTAGAGATTGGCTGAGCCTTACACTCAATTGGCTTCTTTATGCTTTATTTTTAATGTTACCTAAGGCTTTAGGGGGAAAAAACTACATCAGTAGTTAAATTCAAGAATATTAAAATATTAAGAATATATCTCCATGGGAAATCAAAAATGAAAACTTTAAAATGATTTGGGGTTAATATTTGAAGCTCTTCCTTTAGGTTCTTACATATTTTGAAAATTGGAGAGTTGAGTTACTGGGGTGTCTGAGGAAGTTCTTGTTCAAGATCAATTTGATGACAATGAAACCATGTGTTTGCTATCAGTCAAAGTTGAACGACGGCATGTCATTATCATCATAAAATTCAGTTGAACAATAGAAATGACTCCCATATCTGTTATTACAGGTAGTCTTTTGAAATCACTTCTGTCTTGCCTTTCCTCTGAGCTGGGAGCTACTGAGAAACAACCCACACTGAAGTAAATACCTTTCTTTGAAATAAGTCTGAACTATTCTGAAGTCCATAAGTCAGTTGTTGATACGAGGTCACCATCAACATGAATTATATAGGGCTACTTTTTTCTGAAACTTCTTGCTTTTTAATGAACCAACTTCCAGAGGACATATTGATAACTGGAAATTATGATTAAAATAATGTATGTAGTAGTTGCTCCAGCACTAAGTTGTTGACTAAGCAAGCCTTCTGAAAGAAAGTTATGTATCCAGGAAAAAATACTGACAAATCTAGGCTGATTTCAGAGTATTTTTATTGCCAATATTTTCAGGAGATAGAAATTTTTTTCTATTTTTCTATTTTAATTGAGTATGAATTTAAAGGGACTAGAGTTTATATTATATTATTTAGATATTTTGTAGATATTTTATAACTTTATATAAAATAAATTTTATATAAAATAAAAAATAAAAATTTATTTAATATATATATTAAAGGGATATAAAATATATTTAAAAAATAAATTATAGGTATGTATCAAGGTTTTCTGGATAAGAAAGGGAATAAAATTAGTTGTTTGTACAGTGAACTTTTATATGCCAATCAAATAGTATTTTCTCCCATTAATACCTCTTTTCAACTTACCCCAAGACATGGTGACTTTTTACCTATTAATAATGAATCTTTAATAAGTGGCTTTCTTCATGAGGTGGACTGGCCCAAAGAACTACTTGAATTGTTCTTATAATCTGGGTCTTCCATGTTGAAAGTCCTTTTTTCCTAGTGATTGTAAAAATTCAGCAGGAGCAGGAAAACATGTTTCCTTAATCACAAAATTATTTAAAATCATTAACCTAATTAACATTTTTCACCTGGTCTTCATTTAATGTGCAAACAAGCTGTTGATGACAATAATTACTCAACCACAAACTAAGTGGTCAATTAGATACACAATTACCCAATTTTCATGCACAGAACTGAATTTTATCACTAAAAAGTTGTACTGAATCATCTTATATAGGATAAAGTTTCAAAATTTAGCCTATAATCAAACTGTCAAACGCATGCTTATCTCTCTTCACCCAGAATGCATTTTTTGATATAAGATCACATTCTCACTTGACTGTAATATTCTACTATTAGGGATACTGATGTGATTAATATGAGAAACAATGCTGCTATTTTTATGTGTATCACCATTACAACATGGCATAACTGTTTCTATTCATTAATACATTTATCCATTTATCATTTTATAATTAATGCACTCAGCATTGAGTTTCTTCTCACTGCAATACACCAGGCTCTGGGGATGCAAACATGATACTTCTCAGGGGCATTATGCTATGACTGTCGAATGGCCAAGAGTATTCATGTGCACCTTTAATTCCTATGTGTTTAGTGTTTTTATAGAAATTCCTAAGAGCATAATGCTGGCAACATTGTACTGTTTTAATAAACTCTTACTTATGAAGCAAAGTTTATGTCAAAAAGAAATGGACACTTGGAAGATACTTGATAAGATCATGAGAATAATTAATTAACTCAAGCCATGATTCATACATAAATATCATTAAATAACTGTGAAGTGCAGAGTCTTTTGTTAAGCAATGAAAATGAAGCAATGCCTTAATTGTACTTTTTGAGTAAAATCCTCTATGAGATTCTATCTGAATGCTAGCAATCACTCTTTTTCCACCTTTAATTATTTTTCTAGGGAGCTGACATTTTACAACATTTTGTAATAGAAAACACAAAATTAAAGAATTCAGCTTAGAGGATTCTAGAATACATATTTACACTGGGTTTTAATTGTGATGTCAGATTTTTATTTTAATATGGTGTGAAGAGTTCACATCATATTTTTTATAGAACCTGATGTAAATATAATATTGGTACAATTAACTCAAGTTTGGAGACTGGGGTTCTATCCTAAATGAATCCTTTAGTTGCTTCCAATGTCACTTCATTTCAGAAGGTCATTCTCAGCCAGCTTCCAAGAGGCTCTGCTTTCACCATTTTCTAATGACCCATTACATTGGTGCTTCCTATAAGTTTTTGTTTTATTGGCTCTGATATCTTTTAATATACTCCCCCAATACATCAAACTTTAAAATTGAAATATTTAATTCCTAATATTTTATAGACTTGAACTTACTAGACAACTCTAAAGTTTATGAAGTTATGGCGATGGAAGACAGGATCAAGTGCTTCCCACATAATCATGAGTTCCTGCATAAGGGCCCCCAGGACCCATGAAGAAGCTAAACTACATAGCATGCAATCCCCGTGTTGGAAGAGACAGGGAGATGGGACTGACGGACAAGACGAGCTTGCCTACGCTAACTAATGAGCCTTTTGTGATGGATACAGGAGATCTCTACTATTTCTTGCTTCCAGGGGAGCGATGATATCCAGGGGAGGCTGGGATAGGATGGCTGTTTCAGGATCAGTGAATGCAGTCAGGCTCAGATGAGGTGACAGGCAGGTAAGGAAACATCATTAGTAGTTGATAATTTTGTGTGTGTGTGTGTGTGTGTGTGTGTGTGTGTGTGTGTGTGTGTGTGTGTGGCGGTGTACCTTGTTTTGGACATATTTCAGGAAACAAGGGCCCAGGAGGAGTATAAACTTATCCCTGTTAGAGGTCCCAGTAGTGGTGATAGCCAAGGCTGCATGGACCCCAGGGCTCTCCAAGGGCTCAAGGAGGGTGATGCATTTACCTGAAGCTGGTTAGTCAGGTCGTTGAGTTTTTTTTTTTTTTTTTCCTCCAAGGAGATGACTGGAACCAATTACAAACAAACTTAAATTTTAGACAAAATAAATTGAAAAGTTAGGGTAGTCTTTAACTATGCATGCATACTAGTCAGTTATAGATGGATATACCTATCCTCTAAGTGTACTAACTACCTGCATCGAAGCCAAATTCAAGTGCAGTCATGGAGCAAAAAGGCAAAAAATTTTGGCTCTGCTTACAAGGCACGAGGCCACAGGTGATAGCACAATTCTAACGTGTTGTTTCATACTGACCCTCAAGGGAGTCACCTATCTTTCTGTTCAGGGAAGACATGGAGACCCAGAAAAATGGGCACAAAGTCTGAGGCAGGAGAGTCACAATTTAGGACAAAACCAGTTCTCCGGGCTTCTCAGGAAAGGGAAAGCCAAGGTTAGCACTGCCTAGACTTACCCTAACTGCCAAACCAATGCTGGAGAAGCCACAGTGCTCTTCCAGATCCCTAAAATCTTTCTTAAAGAGCCATTAGTGACCCCTCAAAAAGACATATAGTTATCTGAATCGTGGCTCCCTACTGGGTCTTAAACACTCCGAGAGAAATGTGTAACCAAAAATATAAGGTTAATATATGTTGGGCCCTGCCCTTCTATAATGTGGTTGATTTCAAATCCTTTCTCTCTCTCTCTCTCTCTCTCTCTCTCTCTCTCTCTCTCTCTCTCTCTCTCTCTCTCTCTCTCTCTCTCTTGTTTGTTACTAAACAAGTCCTGAGTCCAAATGTATAGCCTCTAAGGTACCTTATGGTACTATGATGCCAACTTTTGGTCCTGCCCCCAAAAAAAACTGTATTGAATGTTACACTCTGAGATCTCCTTAGATATAAGGACAACATGTAAAAAAATCTTAAAAATCTCACTTGCAGACTGTTATAGACATCAAACAAGTTCACAAGCACCTCCAAACTAATCTAAGTGAGCTCTCTCTCTTTTCACTCCATTGGTATCTATTCTTAATTCTTCTCTTTCTTGAATCAGTTTAATCTTATCAGGCACACTGCTTGTTTCCTGTGTGCTTCATTCCTGCGACCTCTTATAACTAGAGTCCCATTATTTAATGTTCCCCCCACTGCAGACACTTCCTGCCTAAAAAACCTTCTCTCCAGGACTCCAACACTTCTGCCTCCCTCCAGTCATCCCAATGGCTGACAAAAAGAGTGTCTGGTCTCAAACCTTACAACCACCATACATACACACATGCACCCACATATACTAATAAAAAATAGTTTTCTTTTTAATTCATAAATCTGATTTATACGTCTTAAAATCACACACTGAAAATAAGCTTGAATCTTGAATCTACTAGTTTGCTACTGACCACTTCTTTGTCCTTTATTTAATTCCTGAAAAGTCAGTGATGATCATTTGAACACTGTTATTGACCATTTCTTGGCCTTTGCCTAAACAAACATTATGAGCCTTTCGGATACATAGTGCATTCCTTACAAAGAACTCTTTCCTACACACTTCTACTAACACAACATAAAAATAGACAAGAGAAACAGTTCTCAGCAGTAAAAATCTTTAAACACACATGAGAATACTTCATTTTCAATCACACACACAAAAAATGTTGCTTTTGCTTGGACACATAGCAGGAATATTCCTAAATATTTTAGAAACTAAAATTGCTAAAACTAAATTTCTAAGAGGGGTCATTGGGGGTGGATCCTGGGATCCAGCCCTAAGATGTGTTTACTGATGGATCTGATTTCTAGCCTAAAGTTATGCAGGGCAGTTTGATCTCCTGCTGGCTCTCTGCTGTTTTGTATCCCTTTGTACCTGCTTATGGTGCCGGCTGTTTGGAGGTGTTTCTCTCTCTCTGCTTGGATTTATGTCTAGGCGCCAGCTTCTGCCATTGATGGAACTTCCCCTTGGATCTGTTATCTGAAATAAACCCTTCCTCCTATAAACTGTGCCCCATACGGATGTTAAACCCAGCAATGTGGGGCTGACTACAACAAGCATCAAGGACAGATTTCACACTGTGGGAAATATTTTGGTGTCAATATAGCATAGAAAAAAATGAGTGATTTGATATGTAACAAATATTGCTTATCTTTTTTGTAGATATGTTTTGAATTTTTAAGAATAACTTTAAGCTATTGAAATTCAATTTCAAAAGTATTAATTTTTCCATCATTTTATTGTATAGTAGAACAGGGAAGTATATTATGAAAAATGCAGGATTGTTTTTGAACTACTTAACTATTTTATATTAATTTTACATTTTAAAAAATATTTTATTCATTCATTTGAGACAGAGAGAGAAGAGAGAGTGAGTGTGCAAACCAGTGCCTTAGTCACTGCAAACTAGCTCTAGATGCAGGCACTACCTTGTGGATCTGGCTTTGCAATGGTATTGGGGAAATGAACTCAAGTGCCTTAACTGCTGAGCCATTTCTCCAGCCCTAATTTTACTTTAAAAAAAAAATACAAATTATTTAGTATCTTTGAGAAATAACAATTTCTCTCGTATTTACTCCTCCAGGCAGCTGTTAATATTAGACTTGACTATTTTTCTTTTAATTCAGAGTATATATATTTATACTGTGTTCCTGTAATTGCATATGTTTTCTTCTGAAACACCTTTTTGAATTCTAAAAATTGACAAGTGTATTTGTTTGATCTTTAAATAAACTGAATATTAAAGCATATATTTCAATAAGTAGTATAAACACACTAACAAAATTCTTGAATAATTTTGAGATGCCATCTACCATTTCCTACAGATTAGTGTATATTAATCTTGTGTGTAAAAATGAGATAATTGTAATATTTGCAAAAATCTGAATTGTTTAACTCTCTACTGATTGAACATGATGCAATTCCAGAATCAGTGTATTATTTTATGGATTGTAATTTTATTGTTATAACTAAGAATTTTTAACCAAAGCATAAGTAAATAAAAAGTATTTGCTTCTCTGTTTTATTTTAAAAGTCTTTAGCCAGCCAGTGAACAAAGTCTGCTTATTTTTAAACAATGTGATATCAAACAATTTTAAATCATTTTTGGAAAAAGACATTACAGAATTGTTGAATCATTGTAAAAAAAAAATCAATTGACCACAAACTTGGACATGTATGTCTGGCTTCTGTTCTTTTCATAAATCTATAACTCTGTCTTAGAGGCATTACCACTGTGATTCCATTATTTTAGCAATGCAGGTGCATGAATTCTCCAAATCAGGCAGTGTTAGCATTCCAAAGTTTTTTTCATTAAAATTTTGTTTTCGTTTTCATTATTTTTTGCTTGTTTTTTGAAACATGCATCTGTATTCTCAGCACCTGTGGCGGTAGGCATCAGAATTAGGAGAATCTAGACATTTTCTTGCTTGCTAGACTGGTACACATGAAATCCCAAGGGGAAGGTATTAGTCAGGGAGGCCTTCAAAATATGGCAGGCTATTTTCAAGGCTCTTGCTTGTTGGCCAGAACTAGTTGGAAAGACCCCGTGGCTGAGACAACATATGCATCAGCTGAGGACAGTAAATAATTAAACTGGAAATAATCTGGAAGCCGCCTTCCTACTGGCTATCAGTGTATATGAAATCACTAGACAAGCTGCTGGGGGAGAAAAGTCATCAAACATTACCCAACAGTGGACCCATCCACCATGCTTAACACAAAGCCAACCTCGAGACAATATTTACCTACTAAGACAATAGTAGCATCACTATTATGAGGGTAAGCAACTGTTCTCTGATTAGATCTAGGACCATGGGAAGGAATCTATAATTGGGATAGAAACTTACTTAAAGGCCATTGATGGAGGAGACCATAGACCATAAGGGTTGGGTGGTATGAAGGACTACTGCTGTTTTTTTGAATAAATGGTTGTGCTGTGCTCATCAAACTGCCCTAAAATTTATACTCTGCTTATGCTCATAGACCAGAGCTTCTCATAGTCGACCAGAGACATTTCCTTTTTCAGATAGTATTGGATAGTGAGCAGATTCAGATGAGTTCAAGGTGTTGAGAATAAGTGGCTGAGTACTCGGCAGTGAAAGAGAATTAGGGGGCAATGCAGCGGAGGTAACGGAAAGGATGTAAGGCTCAGAGACAGAATCTCTCTCCTCTAGACATGAAGTGATCAATGCATTCCCACTCGTTAGTGGCTGTTGGCTGTTCCCTTCACAAGACTGGCACAAAAATACTGAGCCCATCAATATCACCTCATGTATTACGGAGGAGGGAAGAAGAAAGATATTAACTAGAAAAGGGATGAAGTGCAAATGAAAAGTTGCTCAGTGACGTAGTGCTGAGGACGTGGGTACAAGTGAAGGTAAAGGATGGAATTACTATGAAATTACACTTTGCTCATGAGTGACGATTTTCATAAAAAGAACAAAATGGGAGACCATGTCTCAGAAAAGATGGAAACAGATAAGAAATACCTAAAGGGTTTCCTCAGGCACCCCAATGTGTGCTGTTGCATGCACACACCCATACATCCACATGCACACCTACAGACACACGTATGAGTGGGAGATGGATCAGTGGAAAACTGTTCACTGCTCAAGCTGGACTCCCCAAGTTCAATGCCCATAACCTATGTCACCAAGGGGAATGCATGGTGGGGTTTTGGAACCTTCAGCACATGGTTGCAAGACTAGAGCAGGAAACAGGAGAATTTCAGGGAAGCCCCTGGCCAAAATAGCACAGAACAACACAGTGAGAATTAAGAGAGAGAAACCCTGTCTCCATAGATGTGGATAGATAAAAACTGACCTGAAAGTCGCCTTCTAAATTCCATATGCAGGTTACGTCCCAAACACCTAGTTTATATATAAACATACACAAGCACACACAATATAAACCAGCATATACTCATGTTTAAAAAATGCACACGATTTCTAAAACGATACATATAGACACATAAATGACTTTAATTGCACAGATGATAAATATGAGCATTCAAAAATAATTTTATGGCAGAATTGAGTGAAATATATAGAAAAGTTATATAATACTGACAAATTCACACTGCTGATTAATGATGCATAAATTTCTAGATGAAATGGATATACTTGTCCTTGTAAAACGTGCTAACATAAAAACTCTCAGTGATTCTTTAAAATTTTCAGTTCTATCATATATAAACTTAAATAAAACTGCACTGATGTCTAATTCTAGCATGTTTACAGTATCTGTGTTTCTCAAGATACAATCAATGAGAAATACTGTGAGAGTAATCCTCTATATATTAACCCACAAAATGGATCATATTTTTAAAGAGAGAAAACTGATAAGTGTTACTAGTTAGGAAAACTAAAACTTAGTTTTTACATTTTTATGCCTTAGAATGCCAATTGAAAGAAAATCTTTTTATAAACTGTCACCATTCACAGTCCTGAAGGAAATATGAAATATATGAAATTCTAAGTGGCTTCACATAAGAAAATACTAATATGAATTTGTATTGAATTATACATATTATTTTAGTTAATCTAATTAAATACATTTAATTAAATTTAATTTAAATATATTATTTTGTACATATAGAGATATAATCCAGGTTTAAATTTTATTTTTAGTTATTCCACAAATATTTAACTTAAACTGGTGACTTAAAACACAGAAATATCTAATCTCACAAATCTGCAGATTAGAAATCTGCAATCTGGGTTGATTTCTAAAGTTTTTATGTCACCCCTTAGCTTGAAAATAATTGTCTTCAGGTATCTTTAAACATACATCTTCCTGACCATATCTTTTTGTGGTGGTTTGAATACAAATTGTCCCCCAGAGCTTCATGTATTTGAACGTTTAATCCTCCTCAACTGGTGGTTTGAGCAGCCTTTGGGAGGAGGAGTCTTGCTAGAGGAAGTGTGTCACTCGGAACAGACCTTGAATATTTAATAGCAAAGCACTAGACACTCATTCTCATTCTCTATCTCTTTCTTCCTCTCCATTCTCCCTGCTAATGTGAACATATGGTGCCTGACTATCTTCCCTTGCAAGGCTTTCCATGACATGATGTAGCTCTTCCTTGACATAAACCCTTTCTTATCATAACCTGCTATTCTATTAAGGCATTTTGTGCCATCAATGAGAAGGAAATTGATCCACTATTTCTATGTTAATTTTTTTTTCCATTTTGATTCAGTGGAAGGGGGAAAGGGAAGGAGATAAAAGAAGGTAATGTGAGGGTATTTTGTCAAGAGTACATCAGGTGTGTGTATGAGAATTGTCAGTTAAAAAGTTTGAAAATTTTGCTTTATCAAGCTGTGAGATGTACTGGATATGGGCCTACCTTATTAATTAAAACATAATGAAATATTTTCTGAAAATGCCCTCCCTACAAAAGAAGGTCATATTTTGAAGTAATTGTTTTTAAAGTTAGCATGTGTTTGTGTGTGTGTGTGTGTACACAATGGAGTTCATAATATGAGGTTTTATTTATATAAAATTGTAACAGGAATGTATTGTATTGTATTCAAGACTACATCAACTGTTAATCTAGCTCTATAAATATGAAGAAACTTCTAAGCTTCATGTTTCCAAGGTCCAATGTACTAAACGTTTTACTCATTTGGTCCCAATATCTGTGAATCAAATTCAATTTCATATTTTGAGCATGCAGCTTTCAAAATTTAATCTTTTTTATTCCAGAATTTGTGACGCTTGAGGAAATCTTTGTTCTAAAAGTTGATTGGTTTGGAAGAGAAAAGTCTATCATGGTTTCCTCTTCCTAGAGTGTCTCATGCACTTGGAATTGAGGAAATGGCCCAGGTGTGGCTTCAGCAAAATGCAGTTTCCATTAGAAAAATCCCAGCAAAGATGAGGCTGGTTGGCAAAGAAAATGGAAAATTTTAATTTAAATTCCAGCTTATACTAGCAATGATTTAATTTTAAATTAAGCTAAAATTATGGTGACATTTTTTCTAATCCATTACTTATAAAATAAAACACAGATTGAAAATATGTGTGTGTGAGTGTATGTTTATGGTGTGTCAAAAACTTATTATAGGGCTGGAGAGATGGCTTAGTCATTAAGGCACTTGCCTCTAGTGGCTAAGGCCCCTGGTTCAATTCCCCAGTACCCACATACGCCAGACCCACAAGGTGGTGGCCCTGGTGCCCTCTCTCTCTCTCTCTCTCTCTCTGTCTCTCTCTCTCTCTCTCTCTCTCTCTGTATCTCTCTGCTTGAATATGAATAAATATAATATTTTTAAAAACTTGTTATAAAAGTTTTAAAAGTATCAAACTATTAAGAATTCCAAAACAAAAGACAACATAAGAAGTAAGTATTTAGAAAAGTATATCTTCTTTATAATCCTTATAGCATTAGATTTTAAAACTTGAGGTATATAATTCTAAGCCATGACATGGCACTTCCTCTTATCATACAATTTATGTAATTTTAGGTGAAAAGGCAAAAGGAAACATTTTTCTGTGCTGTATAACACAAAATTTTAATACAATAGACATTTAGATGACAACTCTAATATATTGTTTTCAATGAAATCATCCTAATCTCTATTTTCTGTAAAGTTTAATCACCCATTACATTTTTGGTATAATTGTGTTTATAGACCTTAAAAGCTACAAGATATTCTTAATTACCACCACATAAAACATATAATTCTGTGTTTCCCTAATGATGGATATTTCCAATATTTCAATGTCCAGTCCATAGATACAAGCAGTATAGATCATATTTTTTAAACTAGGCAAGGAATTTTCACAATTGCACCATGTGAGTGGATAGGAAATAAGTTATTTTTTTCCTTTAGATGGCAACAACTGAAAAACACGAATATTTTCACACCTATCTCAATTTGGTCACATTTAAGTTCATTTTAAAAATGCTTTTAAAAACCATTATAATTCCAATTTTGAGTGTTGAAACTGTTATGAATTAATTATATAAACATTGAAAAATTTAAAAGTACATACATATCTATTGATTTGACCCAACATACTCTAATCTCTTAATTTCTTAATGGAAAAAATCCATTTATCTAAAACGATATTTTGTCATCATTTCTAATATAATGATGAATGCACTGAGTCTATACTTTCTGTGGGATACTGATCAAGTCCATCAGCATTTTTATGAATACTAGATGTGTTCTCACCAATATAACAATTTTTTTCTTGAAAATGGATATAGGGTATCAATTATTTGAGTATACTTTTCAACTCAAGAACTAATTAAAATAATCACTGTAATAAAATGGTGTTTTTACAATCTGTTGTGTATATAAAGATGAAAAACGCTTGAAATAGTAAAGCCATCATTCTCTCTGGAAAATATACTTGTAATGTACCATAGCCCTTAAAACCTAGGTGGGTAGTCAACTGCTAAGAGATTCACGTGGTGGCAAGGATCCCTTAGCTGGAACTGGGATCCAAGGCAAATTCTTATGGAGACCAAGAACCCAGACTCCTAGGCGGAAGACCTCACTAACCATGGGCCTACACAGAGGCTACACCCATCAAAATCTAGCCAAGTTAACAATGTTTGTCCCATTTAACCTATACTGAGCTCACTCTCTGTTGGAGATTCTGATTGTATTTTTCAGAAGGCAGTGAGAACCATGGACAACCCAATTCCACCATCAAAACCTGAAATGAGGGCTGACACCCAGGCAGGAGATGAACCACTCCTAACTCATCATCTAGAGCCCAAATGAAACCATAGAGGAAGTGGGGAAATGAGCTAGAGAGCTACTCTACAGCAAGTCAGACAACCTAGGCAAGGATAATGGAGACAGACACTGAGGATACCCAAAACAGTGGAAAGAAGAAACCCAGAGACCCTTGACAGTAAAGCAGCCTTAAAACACACCCACCATGACTCAGGAAATTTGGCAGAAGAGGGCAGAAAACTTGTTAAGCGCCAACAGAGTTGGGGGCATGGTCTGAGGCACTGCCCACTCAAAAACAAAACAAAACAACAACAATAAAAAAATGTGATGACCAGTTACACAATTCTTAGTCTTCCATCCCTTGGAGCATTCCAGCAATAAAAGTGAGGAGGGCATCTTAGTAGATGGGGGAACAGAGTTAAGGGACATGGGGGTACCGACAGGACATGTTCATAGAGAGTTCCTACTTATTAATAATAAATAAATAAATACATATCTACATAAATAAATACAAGTCATTTAAAGAAAAGGTCATTCAGGTTAGCTGAGCAGAGCAAGAGAGAAGTTATGTTCTCATCCCTTCTTTTTATTTAATATTTTATTTGTTTATTTTTCAAGCAGAGAGATAGAGATAGATAGATAGATAGATAGATAGATAGATAGATAGATAGATAGATAGATAGATAGATAGAGAGATAGATAGATAGAGAGATAGATAGAGAGATAGAGAGAACACCAGGGCCACCACCTTGTGGGTCTGGCTTATGTGGGTCCTGGGGAATTGAACCCAGGGCCTTAGGCACCGGAGACAAGTGCCTTATCCGCTGAGCCATCTCTCCAACCCTCATCCCTTCTTAAATGTGACTGGATACAAACATTTTTATTATGGTCATGCACAAAGTCTAGATTTTTGTGTAGTAAATTCCACACGCTGAGTTATACTGTAATAATTTGATTATTATTATCTTTTTGCTTCTAAGAGAAAGATTTAATTCTGTTCTGGAAACATCCTTGTATTATATCAAAATTTTCATGTTTGACACAAACTCTGGAACACAGTGAGCTCTGAATCAATATTTATAACTGCAGAAATCTGAAAGAAAAATCAGATAACATTTTAAGTAGAAATTCAGTATTACCTTTGTAGTTTAGAATTATAATTCAAAACTAAGAAATGGAGCTGGAGAGATGGCTCAGCAGTTACAACACTTGCCTGTAAAGCCCAACAACCCAAGTTTATTTCCCTGGTGCCCAAGTTAAAGCCAGATGCAAAAGTGGCACATGCATCTGGAGTTTGTTTGCAGGGGATGAAGGCTCTGACATAAACATTTCTCCCTCTCATTTTGTGTGTGTCTCTTTCCTCTCTAATCATATAAATAAATTATTAAATCAAGCTATTATTAAAAAACTAACAAATGGAAAAGTAGGAAGAAGGGAATTATTAGTCCACATGTGAAGTATTAGAAACCCTTGTCGACCATATTTTACACACCAGGAGTTAGGTTTGATACTCACGAGCTACTGACTCATAAATTTTGCAAAGAATCCAAAGGGAGAAATGCCATTCCTTTTCTCAGAAGAGAACCCCAAAGATCTGAGAGGCTTTAAGACTTCTCTACCATAAGAGCCAATGGTGACCATGATTCAACACACTGATTTACTGCCTCACTCCATTTTCACTCTTCCCTGCTGAACTTAAACAGCATATGCTGTGAGCTTCTTCTCAGGAAACATGAATCAGCATAATTCACAGCTTTCTGAGGCTGGATTTTTACTTTCTGTGGACTCTGCTTCCATGGTAAACCAGAAGCCCATGTGAGTCCTTGAAGAGCTGCCAAGACACTGCTTATTGAGACTAAGAAAGCATGCAGATAATGAATAGGAAGTAGGATTATGACCCATGGCTGACTTCCCAGGTGAAGCTCAGTCCTTCAATGCTGAGTATGCTGGTATCACAGCAAGAGGAGCAGATGCCCACAGAAAGCTGTAAGGTTAGATGTGCCATTTGTCTTCAATGTAACCATGAGGGCTAAGTGACAATTTGACAATGCTTCCTTTCCTCTTCAAAACATGGCTAAGGGATATGTTTTGGAGTGGAGAGTTAAAACAGCCTGTGGACAAATAATGTTAGTAACTTGCTACATTTTAGTTATAGAATATACCTGTTTAGTTTTAGTTAGAAGCCTTTATTGTATATGTGCAGTTAGCTTATGATTATTATGTCCAGTGAGATGCAAGTCCAGGTTTCTGCAGATGATACACCATGTCCTATTAAAGAGTCAGTAGAAATTTATGTCACTGAAACGACAAATTATGAAGAAGCAAGGTAGTCTGTGGAGAATCACGAAGAATTTATTTCAAAATAGATATTCTATGTAAGAACTGTGTGCACAAGGGATTTGATCACTAAGAGTTATACTCTCCATACGGTTTCCTCATGAAAAAAGAAAGAATGTAAAACCAAACTGCAAACAGGAAAGTGTTAAAAAATATCTATTCTTTGGATTAAGTGTTTATTGCACAAATGCTTCTTGAATGTCCACCTTAGTCCCAGCACCATGATAACTACAGAAGATAGATATACAAAGCTAGCTCCTTGTCTTCCTGGTAGTAAGAACTTTAGGGTGTAGATAGACATACACATATGTTGGTAGTATTGAATGATCTGTGCCCACTAGCTACTATGTTAATTTACTATAATTTACATGACACCCAGGACAACCTCATTCTCCAAATTACCATTAGTATTCTATTGCCATATATGAGGTGTTTTAGAAAAAAAAATGGATTAAGCAGATGTGAATTAAAAAAAATGAACTTCTTCATGACATATTTTTTATTCATCGAGAGAGAGAGAGAGACAGAGACAGAGAGAGAGAGAGAGAGAGAGAGAGAGAGAGAGAGAGAGAGAGAGAGATAAATGGCTACACCAGGGCAACTTGAACTGCATGTGCTATTTTATGCATCAGAC
Organism: Zapus hudsonius; assembly: GCA_004024765.1. NCBI lineage: Eukaryota > Metazoa > Chordata > Mammalia > Rodentia > Dipodidae > Zapus > Zapus hudsonius. Next base: position 1,312 of record PVHP010039408.1, on the reverse strand, counting down.
TTTATGTGGCTAACAGGGAATCAAACTCCAGGCTAGCAGGTTTCACAAGAAAGTGTCTTTAACCCACTGAGCAAAAGCCATAGAATCCCCAAATCATGAACAATTGTAGAGATATTTACTTGCTTGTGGAGCATATCAGAGCAAGAAAAGCACCTATGAAATTAACATATTGTTTTAGACTTGTGGTAAGAGATGCTTCCTAAGAACACACAAAGAGAAACTTTTAAAAATATATCAGAGGCAGAGATAATTTAATTTTATCCATCTCTGTCAGTGATCACAGGATCTAAAGAGGACTGAATGCTGATGGTATAAAGGAGGATGTCTTTCCAGTCACCAACCCAGCAGGACTGTGGGCAGGGTGATGCACTGATAATGAGTGATCTTCTGTTTTGTTGAGTGACAGGGATGGTGAGAGTGAATTGTTCTGGTGAAGTACTAATAAAATAGAATGGAGAGACACACAGCCTTCATGTTGGACTAACAAGTTAAGGGAAAGAGAGCTTCAAAAATTGTATACACATGTTTTCGAAAGATATGCTACCAATAGGGTTGGCTTAAGGGAGGCTTTAGATATCTTAGAATTTATTCATAAGAAGGTCTGTTGATATGGTGGTGAGATATTTTCTGTGGAATGTTTAGGGACAGAGGTTCCATCAATTTCAGGCTGAAGGAAAAGTGAGGAAATTAATAGCAAATATCACAATATTTGTACAAAGAGAGAAGAAATTGTTAATAAAAATGAACATGGAAGAAAGGAAAACAAAAGAAATTCCTTTATCCAAAATGAATAATGTGTATCCTTGTTCATAATGAAATCACAGAGAGACAAAGGATTACATGGAAACCTAAATGACAATTGTCTGAGAATCAATTTTGACTTTTCGCTTTTCCCAAAGCATAACATGTTTGTTCCCTTATTTTTCACTCAGTTTTATTGAACATGTTTCAGTTTTCCATTCTGTCTACTAACTTTCTTTTTGCATGTATGGCCCGATTTTGGTTCAACCTGGATATCTATCCGACAAAATTAATCTGAGTAATTAGCCATGGTGAGAATTTTTGTTGTTTGTTTTGTTTTGTTTTTAAGTTCTCCTGGAAGACAACCTTAATAACCTTTATAAAGGAAAAAGAATAAAGAAAAAACTTATCCAACATACTATTTTTTTCTATTGGATTTGCATAGTATCTATTTACACTTTCAGGCTGGACATTTCTAACAATTTCCTGAGCACAGTGACAATTTGCAGGCAGGGGCTTGTGGCATTATGAGCAAGTACTTTATGTCATCGGGCTGCCAACAGGTAAAAAT
>PVHP010039407.1:0-16370 GCA_004024765.1 Zapus hudsonius | reverse complement strand
GTGAGCTGTGGCCCATATAACCCTACCTCCCGACAGCAGGCCAAAAGATGAGATCATGGGAAGAGATGAGTCACCACAGTCATATTGTCGAGGATCCATATGGAATCCTGCAGAGAAGGATGGGATGAACAAGGGACCCATAGCCACAGCCATTCAACCAACTCTAGATAAGCCAAATGTGTTTGTGTTTTTTAGGATGCAACAAGAGAGCTGTGGCCCATCTAACCCTACCAACCAATCGTAGGCCGATGGATGAGATCCTGGCAAGAGAGGAGCCACCACAGTCATATCAGGGAGGATCCATAGGGAACCCAGCAGATAATGACAGATGAACAAGGGACCTATAACCACAGCCATTCAATCAACACAGGATAGGCCATTGAGACAGAAACCAAGGATTTTCGACACAAGGACCCCTAAGCTCGCAACATTAAAGTAGCCTTATTACTCACCCACCACGACTCAGGGAACTGAGCGGAAGAGGGGGCGGAAAGATTGTGAGAGCCGTGGTGGGGGAGACTGTCCGGAGGCATGGCACCTATCAGTAACACACTTGGGCCAGGAAGACCGGGATTAGTACTAAGATATACAGGATCCCTTGCCACAAGGACTAATACAGACATCCCACGGAGGAGGATATATAACTGATCAGGGATGGGGAGGGGGGGAATTGGGGAATTTGGGATAACAACGCATGGTTTGCCCACTTAATAATGTAACTCATTATGGACAATAAATGTTTATTTAAAAAAAACCACTCAATGCTTTTTGATGTGAGAACCCATCCTAGAAAATCAATACCAGTAAGCAACATAGAGAAACATAGCTAATCTTGGTGAGTACCCCAAGAGTTCCCCTTATGCATTTCTTAATTCATAAACAATTTAGTCACTGAACCAACAGCTATAACTGGAGTGATCAGGTCCAGTGTTAGCGGTGGTCAGCCTATGACAGTCACTTTTTTTATAACTTGACATGACTAGCCTTTCTGCAAAATACCCCAAATTAAGAAAGACATTTTCTAGGGGCATTCTCCCTCTTTTTTTATTTATAAGCAAGCAGAAAACATAATACTTATAACAGATAATAACTCTAACCATTGAGCAATAGATGAGAAAAGAAACATGTCTTTTTCTTTGACTCAGTTTACCTATATGATCATGAACTTTAGCAACTCTAGGAAGATATAATTCTCCTTGTATATTTATTTCCTTTTCATTCTTCATAAACCCGTTGGCCAGACAAGCCTATGAGGAAGCACTGGAAAATATGTCTATTTCTGGGATTTTGGCAATAGGAAGAGCTCTTGTCCCATAATCAAAAGCCAGTGGAGCACAAAAGTATATGCTCTTTTTTTAATTAAGTTCATGAGTCCTAGTAATTGCTTTCATAGGAAAATTGACATCTAACACATATTTATCTTTACTATATTTTAGTTTTTTATACCTTATAGAATTCAGAGAAACCACAGGCATTTCTCGTATGTTACACCTCTATAAATAACATTTTTGGAGAACTGACAACCCATATAGTATTATCACATATTTATAGAGTATATAAGATATCTCCTGCTAAAAATTTCATATTGCACACTTTAAAATAGTATACACAAAACATAATGATCTCTGAAACAAGCTGCATTCACATTTACTTATTTTAGAATGTTACCTTGAAACTTTTGGATATATATGGCAATTTTCCCATTGGTAGAATTTTCAAAACTGATCAAGGTTAACCTGAGAAGTCAGAAATCTGTATCATAGTTAAAATTCAAGCATGATAGAATTAGGAAAATGTCTTAACCCAGAATGAGGAAATTTTATTAGCTAATTAAGCATTTAGTCATTCTGCTGTCTCTGCTCTGTCTCATATGTTACAAGACTTTTATAGAGGAAAAATCTTTATAAATTGACCTGAAACCAAATCTATCACAAATTGACTAGAAATCAAATCAATTGAATTTAGCCTGTAGGGCTTTCCCTTCAAACAAAAGGCTGTAATCCCTGGGGCTAACTCTCCCTGGGGCTTGGCCTTGCTTAAGTTATTCCATTGTCAGCCCAAGGGGCTTGCACCTGGAATTGTGGCAAGGTGAAAGAACCTGTCTTTTTGACTGACTGAAAGATATCACTTTTGTATATAATTAGACTTTTTATAACCCAAACCAGAGATTTCCTTGTACCAAGTCCATAGACAGAGAAAAAGCCTTATAAATTTCTCAGACCTCCAAGTCTGACCTTCTGACATAAGCACAGCACTCTGAGCAATGGGTCCTGTGACCTTGACAGTTGCCTGGGGCTGAATTTGCATCTCAGAGAAAAGAAAAAAAAAAACTAAGAATTCCAATGTTCCCGGCCAGTTCCCAGCCAGGGTGTTCCTGGAGCTCTTTGTTTAATTTGCTCACCTGCCTGGCCGCCCTGGGGCACATGGAGAGCAGTGTGTCTGCCGAGTCACACAGTCCTTGGGACCGGACTGCTTTGGCATGCTTCTCCGCGGGGCGGAAGTGCAATGCCTGGGCCCGGGTGGCTGTGACAGTCACCACCACGCACGCTGCAGCTCACTCAGGCCTGGCATGCCGTCGCGGAGCCGCTGCCTATCCACTGCTCCCTCTGCCTCCTCCAGAAACCAAGGAACATGCTGCTCTATAGTCTTTAGAAAAACATGAGCAGTTTTCCACAATAAACATTGACCTCCAGATTGCATCTCACGGAAAGGAGAGAAGCTAAGAATTCCCTGCCAAAGTTCTTGGCCATATTGTACTATTCTCGGCTTTGGCGTCCGCAGAGCTCTTTGCCTAACCTGCCCATCTGTCTGGGAGCCCCAAGGCGCACTGAGCGCAGTCCGGCCCCCGTCTTCCCTTCTTCTATGCCATGCAGAAAAGAAGTCAACTTTTATATACCACCATTCTTGAATTATTCTCATTAAAACCAAAATTGCTCCCACTTTTACTTGGAATAGAGCAGAGCGTGTCCGTTCCCCCCTTCCCCGAGCTGCAGTCCCGGGGACTTCTCCATTCAGGCCCGTCTTTCTCACCCTATCACGAACTTTTAGTGACCCTTCTAGTTGCTTCACCGCGAACCTCAGTCGCTCTCTTGGCATGCCTCACTTCCTCTTGGCCACTTTTAGTGAACCTTCTCATAACCATTTCTAGAGAATTTTTAATTCTCTATTTTCGTCATTCTTAGTGCACTTTAATCTCGTCGCTTCTACCTTGAACCTTAGCTGCCCTCTAGGCAAGCCTCATTTACCTAGGTACTTTTATGGATCCTTCCGTTTCCCTTTCGTTTCCCAGGTTTCGGCACCACTTGTCACTGCCCACCGCCCGCGGGGGCAATGATAAAACACACACACACACACACACACACACACACACACACACACCGCATATGTATGTGTGTTTTATCATTCTCTCTTTATTGCTTTCTCAGATCTCATTGCTCATATCTCATACCTCATCCCTCATCCCTCATTCTTCTTACCTCATCCCCTTTCAGATATGCTACAGAAAAAAAAAATATATATATATATATATATATATATATATATATATATATATATATAGAGAGAGAGAGAGAGAGAGAGAGAGAGAGAGAGAGAAAGAGAGAGCTCCTTGCCAATCAGGGAGCTATTTATTGGTCTATGATAGGAACTTGTGAGCATGATATGCAAATAGCCAACAATCAGGACTACCTCCTGAAACTCATTAAGCCAAGCCCCTCTTGGCAGGCTGTCAGGTGCCGTCCAAGACTAAGCCAGGGTGTGCCTCCAAAGGCCCCCAAAGGCTTTCGCAACTGACATTTCTATACTTCTGGGAACCCATTAGAAGTGTTATAGCTAATTCATAAAACAAACCCTCTCTTTACTCCAGCTGACAAGGCTTTTTTGTTGTTCTTGTTTTGTTTTGTTTTTCAAGGTAGGGTCTTGCTCTAGTCCAGGCTGACCTGGAATTCAGTATGTAGTCTCAGGGTGGCCTTGAACTCACGGCAATCCTCCTACCTCTGCCTCCTGAGTGCTGGGATTAAAGGCGTGTGCCACCACACCCAGCTAAGGCTTTGTTTTTCATTGGTATAAGATATTTCTACTTTACTTCCTGGGCTTCTCCATTTCTGGGAAACCTGCTCACTTTGTCTTCTATATCATTTTATCTATTGTCTAAGAAGACCTCTAAACTTTATCCTCTGGTCTGTGAAGTTTAATTTTTTGATTTATAATTCCATAGAAACCACAAAATTATCAGTGTCATGGAACATATAGATGCATGGACATAGAACCCTAATTACTGTGTCCTATTTTTACATTGGCATATATTGGTGGATTGGTGGGGAGCACCATAATTCCTGTATAGATGTTACCCACACACCTGTAACACCTTACTTGTGCTCTGTAAGTAACCATAATAAACTCCTTGTTTCTAAAAATTGAATTTAGACTTGTCATCAGCAGTGGCATTGTTTTGGCACCACACTGTCAGTATCAGCAGCATTAGTAGTTGTACTCATATTTTAGTAGCCCTCACTCAGGCTAAATCCTAGATTCAGTTTTTTTTAGGATTTACAATTTTTAGTTGTTAGTTTGTTCAGATTTAACAAAACTATTACCCATTGTCTCATGCAACAAATTGGCAATGTTAATATCTCCACCTGACACTGGCATTCATCTGATGTGTACTTGGTACTCCTGCAAATTTTTAAAATCAGAACCTGAATTTGACCAATATTCCAACCTTGGTTAAGAGGCAGCAGGGAGATATTTGAAGTTTGCTCTTAGTTTGTTCCCCCTATCCTTACTCAGGTAATCTTAAAAGGACAATGGTGGTAGTTAGCTAGCCTTAGCAGGAAAAAAAAAAGAAAGTTATGGAAACACCCAGATGAACTCCTTATGATTGTCTCCTTGGGATGAAGTACTGTACTGACAGCACCTCCCTCCTGACTGTTCAGAGCATCAGAGCTTTCACTGAGGCACTTGATTCTATGGGCTGTGGTGTCTCCCAAACCTTAATTATCATCAACTGTCTATAAACAAGCATGTTTGTAAAATGGTCTTTATTCTTATTTTTGTCAGTGTCATAAATATATGTATCTATTTTGTGCTCTACATGTTTCATAGATAAATGACACAGGGTAAATAAAATTGCACTCTTAAAATTTGCTGTGCTGGGGACTGCACATAGAGCCTCACAGTTTCTGAGCAAACCATCTACCAACACATCATTTATCCAACCTAGAAAATTATCTTGGGTAGCAGATAGCACCAGAGTAAATTAAGACTTGGTTAATAGTGGTATTTGTTGATTTATTATTTAATTTGAAATGAGATTTTTAATTTTTTAAATTTACTTAGTTATTCATTCATTTATTTATTTATTTGTAAGCAGAGGGGAGAGAGAGAGAGAGAGAGAGAGAGAGAGAGAGAGAGAGAGAGAGAATGTGTTCACAAGTGTCTCCAGCCACTGCAAACAAATTCCAGATGCATGCACCATTTCCTGTATCTGGCTTTATGTGGGTCCTGGGGAATTGAAACCAGGGATTCTAATGCATTACAGGCAAGTGCCTTAAGAGCTGGGCCATAATCCCCAGCTGGAGACATGATTTTCCTATGTGGCTTAGGTTGGCCTCAAACAAATTTTGATTCTTCTCTCATCTCACCCTTCTGAGTGCTGGGATGCAGGTGTTTAACACCACATTTGACTCATGTTAAAAGAAAGGTATTAAAAATTTTATATATGTCCCCTGCCCATATGCATGTGTAACCTCCTCTGTCATCATTTTAAAACTCAATTGTGGTACAGTTTTTTGTTATTTATTTATTTATTTTTGTTTTCAAGGTAGTATCTCACTTTAGTCCAGGCTGACCTGTAAATTACTGTGTAGTTCTGAGCTGGCCTCCAATTCACAGTGATCCTCCTACATCTGCCTCTCAAGTGCTGGAATTAAAGGCCTGCACCACCATGCCCAGCAGTAATGTGGTTTTTACAATTTGATGAATCCACATTACACATAAGCTTCACCAAGTACCCATTTTTACACTGTGATTTGTTCTTGGTACATTTTGGGGGTCTTGATAACTATGTAGTAATATGTGACCACAAGTGTATTTTAATAGTTTGAGTCACAGCTCTGAAAATGTTCTATGTTCTTTTAATTCTTATGCTAGTCACCTTTTCACCCTGAAATCATTTTATAACTTTTAAAATGTTTTGATAAAATCAGGATGTCACTATATTGACAACCTGGCCCTGAACTCTTGGTCCTTCTACCTCATCCTCCTTAGTTCTAGGGTTTAAGTATGTACTGCCTTACCTGGTACACCATTCAGGTTTGCTTCTTTCATTGTCTTATATATTTACATTTGTTCCACATCTTGTGGAACAAGGGCTAGATATGTATTTCTTTTTAGACCTAAATAGAATTCCATTGTCTCATAGCTTATCATGTCATCCACAAGTTAAAAGGAATGCTTGGTTAAGTTCTGGATATCACGAATGTAACTCTTACAAACATCTATGTGAAGATCTTAGTATGTCCCTATTTTACTATACAACAATTGGTAGATTGCAAGGTGAGAATAAGATGTGTTTTCTAAGAAACTCAAATTATCCTTGGAAGTGACAGTGCCATTCTGTGTTCCTCCAATAGAGGGTGCTGCTCGGCAGTCACCATGCCGTTTCTGCACCAAGGGCTTTTCTCTAGCTGAGCATCTCTTATGTAGTTTTCTTGGCAATTTTCCTTCTCTTCATCCTTCTGCTTCTCCTTCTTATACTTCTCATTTTGATTTGCCTCCTTCTCTTCATTCCCCATTTTTCTGCTTCCTTTTCATCCTCTTCCTCCATTTCTCTGCTTCCTGTCCATTATCTTCCTATTCCCTATCCCACTTCATTCTTTTTTGATCTTTTATTTTATTTTATTTTTCCATTTCCAAGCATAGAGAGATAGAGAGAAAAGAAACAGTAAGAGAATGGGCATGCTAGAATACCTTGCTGCCGCAAAGGATCTTCAGATGCATATGCCTTTGTGGCTCTAGATTTTGCTGGATACTTGGCACTAAAACCCAGGTCTTTAGGCATTGCAGACACATTCCTTAATGACAGAACCATCTCTAAAGTACACTCTTTTGTTATTTTTGAGATAGGGTCTCACTCTCCGTGAGCCTAACCTAGAACACCCTCTGTAGTCCCACAGTGGCCTTCAAATCATGACATCCTCTCACCCATTGTGAAGATTTCTCTTCACCACAGTCCTTCGAGTTGTTCCAGAACCTGATTGTAATGCTGTATCTGTCCTCTTCTATGAAGTACCTGCATAATGTGCTGAGCCTTCTTAATACTTTCACAAGTCTAGAAATTGATTAAGAGGCATTGATTCTCTTTTACTATAATGCACATTCGCCTTTCATTCCCATGTTCTGGGACTTTTCTTCATATACAGAGAAAACAGGAACTTAGTAGGCTTCACAACTATTTCTCTTCTGGTAAAACCATGATTAATCAGCCTGTTCCAAAGGTCTACAAGACTCATGCTGTAACAGGAGAGCTGGGGTTCCCCGAAAGTTAGGGTTCCCAGATAACTCTAATGCACCTCAAATCTTAATACTCAGATACTTGTTCTACAAAATTACATAATTAAAATTATAAACCACCAGAGGATAAAGTATACTGAGAGACTGTATGAGAAATTAGAGAACTCCAGCCACTAGTGAGAGAGAGCATGTGTGGTGCCTTTACAGAGATCTACATTGCGTGCTGCTCAGCCAAACAAGAAACAAGAGGACATGATATAAGAGGGCTCCCATAATAAGGAAAAAGGTACATGTGGGAAAGAACCAGGAGACCACCTCACCAGAATAGCTGTGATGAGGGTGAGCCTTACCTTGCACTGGAGCCTGGAATTTCAGATTTCTCTCTGTTGGGAAAGCCACATGGAAAAAGAGTGCAAATATCATGTTTCAGGGGACTTATATGACCTGGGCTAGGTAAGACAGAGACAACTGGTTTGGACCAATTACTTGCTGGAATAGGTTTGAACTATAGGCAGAGGCACCTCCCATTCAAGGGGAGGAGGTCATGTGACAGTCAGGTGTCTACAGGGACCACCCCTACCCTTCCAGCCCCTCCCCTTGAATGGGAGGTTTCTAGTTAGAGCTACAACCTAGGTGCTAAAACTAATTGGTCAGTTAAGAACCAATCAGCTGTCTCTCTCACCTGGGGAGGACTTAAAACTAGCTTCCCTAGAGGAAGCCGGTCCTTTTCACCACATGGCCAGGCCGCAGAAGGATCTCTGAATTTCCAGGCCTTAAGAAGGTAAGGCCTTCCCCTGCCCCAGCTAATGGCTGGGGTGAGGGAGACATGCTCCAGACTTTTTCCCTCAAGCACCTCTCCTCATAATAGGAGCTTTCTGTTATCTTTTCTTGGGCTGTTTATTTAGCTAAATAATATAAGTTTTGTCAACTCTCTGACATGTGTTCTCCCCACCCTGGTAGCTGGAGAACTCTGTAACTTCCCACATGATGACTGGGAAATTTCCCCATCCAACTCCCTTTTTCCTAATTTACTAAATTAGAATAAAGGTGTAACTAAAATTTAATTCTGTCCCTGTGTGCAATAATTTGGCATTAGAGGACAAGAACTCAGAATAGGAGGAGGCAGGAAATGAGGATCCAAAACTCTCTCTCTCTATCCCTGTGTTGCTTTTCATATTAAATATCAGCAACCTATATCATAGTGGAGGTTTTCCACCAAGATCTGAATCATTTTTGATTTCCGCATTTATTCTAATTTTAAACTTTAAAAAAAATATTTCCTTTCTGACGCCTTGCTGGATAAAACCAGGCTGATCTTTCCTTGGGCTGGAAATCCCTGAAGCAAAGGGTGTGGAATGCTGCAGCCTTGTTCATCAGCCTTCAGGGGACCACGTGCAGCCCCTAGATAGGACACTGAGGACAAAAATGTCTTACTGCAGGCGGAGTAACCTGGGACATCCTTGCATTCACTGGCAGGAATAAGACAGAAAGTTAACCTGGAACACAGCCTCTGCAAGCACTTCCTAAATAACACCGGCTTTAGGCTGACCCAGGGCTTCTTAATTCAAAAACAGTGGAGCTGCGGTATATAATTCTTAGTTTTTCTCCATTCTCTGAAATGCAAATTCAGCCCCTGTGGCTTCTGGTTCCATGGGTTAGTTAGGGAGTTGCAGTGCACATCAACTCCCTGTTTGCCCACGGGGCTGGGTGAGCAGAGGCTTGGAATAGCTGTGAGCTGACGAGAGATGAGACTCTCGGGAGAACGTGGCAGTGGGCAGTTCTCATTTTATTGTATAGATAGCAGTTGTTTATATAGAGAAAAGTCAGAGGTAGAAGCATAGGAAGCAAGATCTGTGAAAGAATGGTGATGTCAGCAGAGGAAATGAAACCTTATTGTTTAGGTTTGTTATTTGCAGTTGGAATAAGTTAGGCTTTGAACTGCTTATCTTATCTCAGGGGACAGCTGTGGCCTGCCTAGGGGCTTTGGAATTTTCAGGATTGCTAAGATTTACAGGGGCCCTCGGACTTTGCCTCAACTTCCTTATCAGGAGGAGACTGTCCCAGAAGCCTGCCAGACTCAGCAGAACCGTACATCCTCCATGCCACATTAGCAGGGTACCACACGATGGAGCCATGAGGATGAACTGTGGGTTGCAATGGAGACCCAGTGAATTCCAGGACTATGGATGGGTGCCAAGGCGAGCTGCCAGTACCGGATGACGTTTTCCTGGACTGTGAGTAGCTGAGCTGGAGGGGCGGAATTGAATATCTAAGAGACTTGTGTTATTGGTTAAGAATCATTGATCTTGGAGTTAGAGATTGATGGTGCCCTGTTTGTTTTAAATCTTGTATTGTATTGGTCAATCTGTTTTTGCTGTGCCTCATGTTTTGCATTGTGAATGTTCTGTGCCATTATGGGTTTATTTTTGGTATTATGGTTCAGTTGAAAGCTGCGGGGACTTAAGATTGTGTTTATATCTTGTATGATTATTAGTTTGTGGGGGCCAGGGGCGGACTATCATGGTTTGATACAGGTGTCCCCCACAAACAATTGAATGTGTTCTGATAGATTGATCCTCAGCTGATGGCAATTCGGGAATTAGAACCTCACTAGAGCTGTGTGGTTGGGGCGGGCTTATGGGGGTTATAAGCCAGCTCCCCCTTGCCAGTATTTGGCACACCTTCCTGCCGCTGTTTGTAGTGCTGTGGCAGAGGTGATGTCCAGCCCTCTACTCATGCCATCATTTTCCCTGCCAGGATGGAGTCTCCCCTTGAGTCTGTAAGCCAAATAAACCCATTCCTCAACAAGCCGCTTTTGTTTGGGTTCTTTCTGCACAGCAACTAGAAAGCTGACTGCAACAACATATCATTATGTTTATGCCTTAGCTTATTTTGTTTTCAAATAAATCATATTTTATTTTTCCCTCAAAGGAGGGTCTGGCTGTAGCCCAAGCTGACCTATAATTCCCTCTGTAGCCCATGCTGGCCTCACACTCTAGGCTACCTTCCTACCTCTGCCTTACCTGTGCACTAGCATACACACCTGGGGACTTTTTAAATATGCCCTAATTGTTCATTTCTCATGTATATCCCCTATCTTTCCAAAGCTCTCCACAGAGCCAGCTGACCAAGCTCAACCATGCAGACAAGCTCAGCTGCCATTTCCTGGAAGTTTAAACATCACACTTTGCAGGGAGGCTCAGCATGAACAGATCAGTGGGGTTCAAACAAATTGATGCTCTGCCATGTGTATAATTACCCATAACCAATCATTCAGCTTGACTTGGGTTTTATGTGGAGCCAATCCTATAGCTTGTGTGGTAAAGCATAACATTTTAAAATCCATGAACATTGGCAAATGATTGGACTGATAATTGATTTCTGAGTTTGAAATGTGGTTAATTTTAAATTGGCTTCATATATCAGGAGGCTTTATGCCTCTGAGCCAAGAAGTGACCTTATTAAAAATGAGGAATGGCAAATTGATGTATGTAATGGGTTCTCATAAAATGGGGATCAACAATGACAGCCCAATATGCTTTCCCTTTTACCACAAGTATTACATATGACCACACAGGAGATGACTCTCATTATGTCTACACATATAGTAGTGTCCTAATATAGCATAGTCTCTCTGTGATTGGCTGTGTCTAATCAAAAGAAGGAAAATATTAAATAAAATAACATGTATCCTCCAAAGGTCTGAGTGGATTTTCAAAGCTCACATGTTAAAAGCATCCTAAGTTGGGCCTGTGTCCCCATCTCAGCATCTCAGCACTGTGGAGGCTGAGGCAGGAGGATTCCAAGAGCTCAATATCAGCCAGAGCTCACAGTGAGTTTAAGGTCACCATGGGGAGAGACACATGTTTTCTTCATCTCTGTTCTTCAGGGCATCAGCTGCAGTGTGTGTGTGTGGGGGGAGCCTGCCCTGGGGAAAGGAATTGCTGGGTTCCATGTAGGTTAGGGTCAGGGTTGCTAGAGTTAGAGTTAGGAATGTGTTGGTCAGGTTTAACATTCATCCTGTGGTAAAGGTTTCAGTCAGATTTAGTGTTAGTGTTAGCTTTAATTTTTGGGCAAGTGTTAGAGTTACAGTATAGCAGTTATGCCTAGGGTTAAATTTAGGGTTTTAGTCAGACCTAGAGTCGGTTTAGGGTTATTATTTGGGTTATGGTTGTGAAGAATCCATTTTATAAAGCAGACTCCATTTTATAAAGCAGACTCCATTTTTAGACTTACTTCCCCCTCCCTAAAGAATGTCTGATCACAAAGACCAGGAAGTAAAAAAAAAAAAAAAAAAAAAAGACACCATATAAAGAAGCATATGGCTGTCCTGGAATGTGGGCTGGCCCTGGGATGTGGCTCCAAGGAAGTAACCAATCAAGAGGCATACAGATACAGAAAAGGAGCCAATAGAAAAACCACACACCCTGTGACCTAAGCTGTATTATAATTAGATAGCTCCTGTCCATAAATACCCTGCTCCTTTGTTCTTCGGGGCTCCATCTTGCCTAGACATTCATCTGCCTGCTGTGGAGCCCGACTGCGCAGCCGAAGAATGAAATCCTCTTGCTTTTGCATCTGCTGGTGTGGTTATTGGAGTTTTGGGGTACGCTCTCCTGAGAGAGGCCTTTCAGTTGTTTCTAGGGTAAGTGTTGGATTTTCAGTTGGGCCTTCAGGTAGGTTTAAGGTGAGGCGTAGGATTATGTTTAGAGTTGTTGCTGTTTGGTTAGGTTTAGGGTTAATATAGTTAGGGATTGGTTATTTTAGGGTTATGGCATGGCCTAGGGTTAGGTTGGGGTTGCAGTTAGGCCTAGTGTTAGAGTTAGGATTATAGTGATATTTTAAGGTTAGTGCTATGGTTTTGGTTGTAAAAGTTTGGATTACAATTAGAGTTTGGTTTGTCAGGGTTAGGTATAGAGTCAGGATTGTTAAGTATAAATGTTATGATTAGTCTCATTAAGATTTGGGTTATAGTTTTGGTTATTTACATTTAGTGTTAGGGATAAAGGTAATGTGTTTAGTGTTAGTATTAGGATTGTTCCATTTAGGGTTATTTTAGAGTTGTTACATATGTTATCCTTTGGATTAAAGTATTCATGGCTAGTGTTTTGGTACTCTTAGGGTTTTAGGTTTTTTTTACGGTAGGAAAATTTATGGTATAACCACTATTATTAGGGCCTACATTCAATTTAATTGTAGAGTTAGGGTTTAGGCCTAGTTTTATTACAGGGTTTGAAATAGCTTTGGAAAATTTAGGGTTATATAAAGAGTTGAGACCATCAGAGTAAGGTATTAGGTTTAGACTTATTAGGTTTGTTATTAGGGTTAAGGCAAGGACACAGTTTTTGAAAAGGCTTTGGTGTTTTGGTTATAATCAAAGTTAGGTTAGGCATAAGTTTAAAAACAGATACAGGGTTAGGGTTAGATTTAGGGTTGTGTCAGGGTTAGAATAGGGTTAGGAGGGTTGGTTTGGGTTAGAATTGGGATTAGCATTTGCATTATGATTGTGTTTAGTGTTAGGCCAAGGCCTGATTTTAGGGTTAGAGTGAGACCTTGCATTAGAGCTATTTTTAGTCTAGGGCTAAGGCTAGGTTTAGTGATTGAAGTTTTGCCCATGTGTTATGGTTAGGATCAAGTTTATTGGAAAGCTAAAATTAGGGTTTCAATTACCATGTGGGTTAGGATTAATATGAGGTTTAGACTTTTTGCTAATATTAAATATTAGTGTAAGATTAGGGTTTGATTTAGGATTGGATTATGATGTTTGAATTTTTTCTTTGAATGCTTTCTGGGTATCACTGTTTGTTCCACGTATTCCCCCATAAACTAATGTCTTCTGATTTCTTGCTCCCCAGCTGATTATTATTTGAGTATTAGAAACTTTTTGGAGCTGTGTTGTTAGGGGTGGCCTATGGGTTTTATAAGCCAGTTTACTTTTACAACCAGTTGCAGTGCTGTTGCAGAGGTGATATCCAACCGCTGCACATGCCATCATTTTTCTTCCCAACATGGAGCTTCCCCTCAAGTCTGTAACCCAAAATAAAGCTATTCCTTTACAAGCGACATTTGCTACCAGAGTGGGGTGATTCACTGAGATGAATCTCACCATGTTTTGATATTCTGTAACTTGTGTGCTGGAGGAATGGACATGGATTTGGTACTTGCAACTGAAGATGCCTTCTAGAGTGGTAAGGCAAGTTTTATAGACTATTCTGTTGATAATTTGGAAATGCTCAGTGAAGAGAGAATTGCATTTGGAGGCTTGGCTTGTGAACTTTCCACAGGGAAGGAGAGACTGAAGAAAACCTTTATAGAAGTGTGTGCCTGGGTCAAAGAGTAGATGCATCCTACTGCACATGCCCAGAGAGTTTGACCAAGGTTAAATTTATATAATGGACTGTGTGTTTGGCTATGGAAATGGGACTGAGAATTTCAGATTTGAAGTTAGAAAAACCTCAAAGCAAGTTTAATTTACTGGCAGAGACTGCCTTTTGATTTTGGCCCAACTGCCTTACATTGAAACAATGGAGAGATGCTTGAGGTGTTTCCACCTACGAAGGACAGAAAGATGGACTTTGCACACACTTTGGAAAGGAAATCACCAAAAGAAAGAAATCTGTTCTTCAAGGTCACATATATTTTGTCCCTGAATTAACAGCATGGCTGTGTCCTACACACCTGGTATTGTTTTGGAAGCATGAAAAATGCATCCATGGAGTGGGTTGTGAAGTGCAGAAGGTTCCAGGAGCTGCTGCTGAGATGCAATATATGGAACTGTGGGTGAAGTCCCTGATTGGCAAGTGAAGCCATTGGAAGGTGGACCGTGGTGTGCAATGGAGACTTGAAGACATTTTGGACATACCAGAACTTTGCAAGGGCTACCATGGAGTGCTGTTGCCTTGGGATGGAAGTTTACCCAGGTGCTCAGCCAAGCTGGAAGAACAGAATTAGAAAAATCCAGAGACTGTCAGTCACCGGTTATGGTATGGGACTTAAACTGCAGATATGGATGTTTGCTAATGTTTGTTGAGTTTGCCTTGACCCTGTCTTTCCTTGTTATATCTCATAGCAGTTGGAAATGTTTGCTCTGTGCCATTATATGTTAAAAGCATGATGTAAGGATATATAATTTGATGACAAGTTGACAAGGGTGGATTTGTGATGGTTTGGTTTTGTTGTGAACTTGACCTTTCAAGTAATCTTGTCTGGGTCTCTGAGGTTGTTCACAGGAAGGCAGCCTCTCAGTAGGGGTCAGGATGTAAGGAAGCTCAAAGGAGCTAGAAATAAACATCCTTTCCTGTGTGGGCAGTGCAGGAAGGAAATTCCAGAGACTCAGGAAGCCATTAAGTCTGGGATAGAATTGCAAGATCCCACCCTAGGGCCATATAAATATCACAGAATTATCTTCTTGGCCCCCCTCCTGCCTGTTCCCTATTCTGTGTGTGTGATGTAGGTGATAGGTTTTTCTCTCTACTCAGTCCTGTGAAAGAGGGCCACCCTCTTTCGCTGTTAAGGAACTTCTCCTCAATCTGTAGTTTCAAGAAATACTTTCCTCCACCAAATTGTACCTCATTTGGAGATTCATCCCAGCTGCCTGTGGCTGACTATGACAATGATGTTTGGATTTTTTTCTTTGAATGCTTATTGGGTATCATAGTTTGTTCCATGTGTTCCCCCATAAACTAATTTCTTCTGATTGTTTGCTCCCCAGTTGATTCCTATTTGAGTATTAGAACCTTGTTGGAGCTGTGTAGTTAGGGGTGGCCTATGGGTGATATAAGCCAGTTTATATTTACCACTGTTTGCAGTGCTGTTACAGAGGTGATGTACCACTGCACATGCCATCATTTTTCTTCCCAACATGGAGCTTCCCCTAAACTCTGTAAACCAAAATAAACCCATTCCTTTAAAAGCTACATTTGATTGTATTTTCCTTTGTTGCAATAGGAAAAAAACACCTGGTATTCCAGTGTGTGTGTGTGTTTGTGTGTGGTCCCTTATTGAAATCTTATGTCCCATTCTGCTCATTTTCGTTGAGAATGATAACAATGCAACACCATATACTGGAATATGTAATAATTTTGCATATTCCACAATTGTTTTTAAATAAATAATGTCATTGGTTTCTAGAAGGGAATATGAAATTTTGCACAGTGTTTTGAAACTCAAATCATATGGGGAGTGTTGAGGATGGACTGGATGTATTTTGCATGACAAGAAGTTCCTAAGATGATGAGCACAATGAGATGAAAGGGATGTTGACAGGTTGATGTGTCATGACAGGCTCACCACAGTGGTGTTGTCATGGTTTGATACAGGTGTCCCCCACAAACAAATGAATGTGTTCTGATAGATCAGTCCGTAAGCCAAATAAACCCATTCCTCTACAAGCCACTTTTGCTCAGGTTCTTTCTGCACAGCAACTAGAATGCTGACTGTAACAGTTTTTGGTACCAAGACGTGGTATCATCTGTTGCTGCTAGAACTTTGATCTTGTGGCTTTGGTCTTCTGGAAGTGATCAGGAGGAATATGGAAGGATTTGAAATCTCGACCTAAGAGATGCCTCGCAGTGTTGTGAGTACAGCTTAATGGATCATTCTGGTCAGAGTTGAAAGACCTGAATGTAATGAGAACTGTGGACTGTGAGGTTTGGCTTATGAGGGGGAGAAAGAACTTGGTCAGGACTGTGCCAGAAGCAGTTTGCGTGAGAGGCTTACTGTGTTCTGCCTGCCTATGTCCTGGGAACCTGTGCAGGGTTGCTTTACGTAAAGATGGACTGGTGTGAGCAGATGGAGATGGCACAGAAAGAAGATCTTTGGGTCGAAACTGCTGCCCGTTCACCTGCAATTGTTTGAGA
>PVHP010039406.1:0-16375 GCA_004024765.1 Zapus hudsonius | reverse complement strand
TCCTTCTCACTTTCCTCCCCTCCAAGGTGAAGCCCCTTGCTGCTCCCCAGGAGTTGCCTCTACTACTCTCAAGGCATCTTTTTAATTCTACATTTCATAAATGAGGTAAAAGTTGTGATGTTTGCCTTTCTGGGTCTGGCTTATTTCACTTGACATGCTGACCACCAGCTCCATTCGTTTTCCTGGAGATGGCATGGCTTCCCTGTGTGCATAATTCATTCTCTCTACTGTCAGGCTCCTGGCTGGATCCATAGCTCGGATATTGTGAACGGTGCTACAGATGTGCAGTTATTTCTCTTGGATGCTGTTTTGCTTGGGTATCTCTCAGGAATGGTAGAGTTGCATCAGATGGTAGCTTTATTTTAAATTTTGGAACAATATCCATACTGATTTCAGTAGAGGCTGGACGTTCTCATTAGCAGTGTAAAAGAGTTTCTTTCTTCCTATTCCTCCCATATCTTTGGTCATACTTATTAGCTTCCTTTCTTCAGTAACAACCATTCTGATGCATTCTGATCTCACTGTAGTTTGTGTGTCTGCATATGGTGCATGCTTGTGTGTGAACCTGTGTGTGGAGGTCGGAGGTTTATGTCAGCTCTCTTTTTTTTTCTTAAATATATATTTATTGTCCATAATGAGTTACATTATTCAGTGGGCAAACAATGAGTTGTTATCCCCAATGCCCCCCTCCCCATGCCCAATCAGCTGGATATCCTCCTCCGTGGGCCGTCTGGATCAGTCCTTGTGGCAGGGGACCCTGGATAGCCTAGTACTCAGCCTGGTCCTCCTGGCCCAAGTGTGTTGATACTGAAGGGTGCCATGCTTCTGAATAGTCCCCTGCACCACGGCTCTTACAATCTTTCTGCCCCCTCTTCCGCATAGTTCCCTGAGTCGTGGTGGATGAGTATTAAGGCTGCTTTAAGGTTGTGAGTTTTGGGGTCTTTGTGTCGAAGATCATTGGTTTCTGTCTCACTGGCTTATCCTGTGGAGATTGAATGTCTAAGGCTGTGGGTCCCTCGTTCCTCCCATCCTTCTCTGCGGGATTCCATATGGATCCTCCACGGTATGACTGTGGTGGCTCCTCTCTTGCCAGAATCTCAGGTATCAGCCTACGGTCGGTTGGTAGGGTTAGATGGGCCCCAGCTCTCTCGCTGCATCCTGAAAAATACAAGCACAATCTATGTCAGCTCTCTTTTAACTGCTCCCCACATTATTTTTGGAAGTTTGGAAAGGTTTTATTTCAGGAATTATAGAGCTTGAAAGCACTTAAGCAAGTCCCCTTCGCCACTAAGCCAACTCCCCAGCAATTTGTAGCAAAGCACTTAAGAGAAAGAAAGAGGAAGAATAGAGAGCTCATGTCCCAGAGAAGGAAGGAACACAGTTCCTTAGTTTTTGGAGACGAGGTCTCTCGCTGAATCTGGAGCTCGCTAATTGGGCCATACTGGCCAGCCTGCATGCCCTAGGGATCCTCCTGTGCTGCCTCCCCAGTGCTGAGTTATGGGTAAGCACCACCACACTCAGCTTCCATGTGGGTGCTGGGGATCTGAACTCAGTCCTCCTGGTTACCCGATGAGACTCCTCGCCAGCCTCTCATTGTAGTTTTGATTTGCGTGTCCCTTAAAATGTCCACCATTTTAGCATACATTTAGTTGTAGTTCTTTTTGTTTTGTTTTTTGTTTCAATTTTTCCAAGGTAGGTCTCACTCTAGCCCAGGCTGACCTTGAGCTGACCGCGATTCCCAGACCTTTGCTTCTCAAGTGCTGGGGTTAAAGGTGTGGACCACCACTCTCAGCATTTGTAATTCTTTTTAAGTATCTCTTCAGACCATTTGTCCATCCACAGATTACTACTATAGCTACTAACCCGTTTTTTTAGTTCTCTGTTCTGAATATTAACCCTCTATCACATTAATGGTTAGCAAAGATTTTTTCCTTTCTACAGACTCTTTATCCTGGTGACTTTTTCTATGTTATCCAGAAGCATTTTAATTTGATGTAATCCTATTTGTCAGTTCTCACTTTTACTTCTTGAATTATTGGAGTCCTGTTGATAAAATCATCACCTGTGCTTGGACCTTAAAGTGGCCCCTGTTTTCCTCTGGCACTTTTAAGGCTTCAGGTTTTACATTGATGTCTTGGACCCATTTTGGATTGATTTTTGAAGAATGTGCGATTAGGATCTAGTTACAGCCTTCTGCATGCGGATATCCAGCTCTTCCAGCACTGCTTGTTGAAGAGGCCGGCTTATTGCTGACAGGTTTTGGTCGCCTTTGTTGAGAAATAGATGGTTGTAGCTATGCGGGTTGCGTTCTGGGCTGGCTCTTCTGCCTCACTGGTCTGTTTGTAAGCCGTTGGTTTGTTTGTTTGTTTGTTTGTATGTTTGTATGTTTGTTTTCTTATGGCTCAGTCGTATTGTGACACTTCCACCATTGCTCTGTTTAGGATTGCTTGGACTATATAGAGTCTTTTTTCTTCCATGTGATTTTTAGGATAATTTTTCCAGTTTCTTCGAGGAGTACCATTGGAATTTTGATGGCAGTTTTCATTGCCTCCCTGGATCGCTTTCCGTGGGATGCTCACTTGAGAACTATTGCTTTTCCCCATCTTCTTCAATTTCATTCTGCAGTGCTTTACACCTTTTATTGTAGGGATCTGGCATCTTCTTGGCTTGGTTTACCTGATACTTTAGGCTATTTTAAATGAAATTATTATTCTGATTTCTTTCTCAGCATATTTTTGGAAGGCGGCTATGCTCCTCGTGATACCACCAATGATACTTTGCATGCTGGTTTTGTGACTTCCGTCCCTGCTCACTTCCTTGATTACCCTAAATTCAAGTACCACATTGTAAAAGAGGCGAGAGCAGGCTTAGTGAATTAAACACTCACCACACAGCACGAGCACTTGAATTTTGATTCCTAGCACCATGTAAATGCCAGTGGGTGTGGTGGCCTGCTGGTTACCCCAGTGCCGACCTGGGACATAGGAGCTCCAGGCAGGCTGGCTCACTAGAAAAGCCAAATGGGTAAGCTCTGGCTTCAAATGAGAGGCCATGCCTTTTCAGAAAGTGGAAAGCAATAGAGTGAACCTCTGGCCTCCGTGCATACCCACACACATATGCCCATAGGCAGACACACATGCATGCACACCACACACACACACACACACACACACACACACACACACACACACACGCACATACACACATGAAAAGAAGGAAAACTATCTTGTTCTGAGTTTCAACAGAATGCTTTTAGGGTTCCCCAATTATTTATGATATAGGCTACAGGATTCTTGCAATAGGATTTATTATGGTAAGGTATGATTCTTCTAACTCTAGTATTTTCAAGGGTTTGATCACACAGAGATTTTGAATTCTGTCAAGGGTTTTTCTGAGTTCTGAAAGTGGTCCTGTGTTTTTGCCCTTTGTTCTTTTTATGTGCTATATTATATTTATCATCAGTGTACACTAAACCAGGTTTGCATCCATGGAATAAAACCAACTTAATCACAGCATATAATCTTTTTCATGTGCTGCTGAATTTGATTTTCAAGTATAGTATTGAAGACTTTTGTGTCTCCGTTCATCAGGGGCGTTGGTCAATTGCTTTCTGTTTTCATTATGGTCTTATTAGGGCTCTGCATCAGGGTAGTGTTGGCTTTGTAGAATGAGTTGAGAGGTATCGCTTCCATTTCTATCTCATAGTTTGATAAATATAGGTGATAGTTCTTTAAATATCTGGAAGAATTCAGGCGGGAATCCTTCTAGTTTTGTACTTTTTTGGTAAGAGATATTGTATGATTGTTTCAATCTCCTTACTTGTTATTGGTGCTTAAATACCTTTTTAGTTTGTTTGGTAGATCATGTGTCTAGAAATTTATTCACTGCTTCTGGATCTTCCAAATTACTGTAGTATAACTTTTTGAAATAGTCTTTAATGATTATGGGTATCAATGGTATCTGTCGCAATACTCCCTTTTGGTTCTAATTTTATTAATTTATGTCTTTTATTTCTTTTTGGCTAGTATGACAAAGAAGTTTGTCAAATTTTTATTTAAAAAACCCAGCTATTTGGGGCTGAAGTGAGGCTCAGAGGTTAAGGTGTTTGCCTGCAAAGCAGAAGAACCTGAGTTCAGTTTCCCAGTACCCTTGTAAAGTCGGATTCACAAGGTGGTGCATGTGTCTGGAGTTAGTTTGCAGTGGCTGGAAGCCCTGGCTCACCCATTCTCTCTATCAGCCTCTTTCTCTCTCTCACTCTCTCTCAAATAAATAAATAAAATATTTTAAAAAAACACAAATAATCTAAGCCATTATTCCCTAATGATTAAAACAGCAACTCTTTGTCTCATTGACCTTATATCGTTTTTTTAGTCACCATTTATTTCTGCTACAATCTTTGTCATTTCTTTT
Organism: Zapus hudsonius; assembly: GCA_004024765.1. NCBI lineage: Eukaryota > Metazoa > Chordata > Mammalia > Rodentia > Dipodidae > Zapus > Zapus hudsonius. Next base: position 11,965 of record PVHP010039406.1, on the reverse strand, counting down.
CTGCTGTTAATCTTGTTCTTGTTACCTTGAGATACAGGATTAGATTATTTAAGATTTTCTCCCTTTTAATATAGGCACTGTTAGCTACAAACTTCCTTGTTAGGACTGGAGCTAGGAATAGTGGTGCATGCCTGTAATCCTTGTACTTGGGAGGTGAAGGCAGAGTTCAAGGTCATACTCAGTTATGTAGTGAATCTGATACATGAGACCATGTCTCAAAGACAATAACACAAAACAGCTACTTTAATGTGTCACACATGTCCTTATATACTATGTTTCTGTTTTCATCTGATTCTAGGCACTTTTAACTTCCCCCATGATTTCTTTCATTACCCTCTCTTTCCCTCTCCCCCTCCCCCTCCCATAAGATCTCTTCCCTAGGATATTCCTTCTCTACTTTCATGTCCTAAACACACACATATGCATACATATATGTAGATGTACGTATGTTTACATATGTCTGTGTTGTGGTATGTGCATATATGGATATATGTATATGTCTCTATATATGCATACACACACCCTAAAATCTATAGCCCACATATGAGAGGAAATAAGTAATATTTGCCCGAGTCTGGCTTATTTCATTTACTGTAATAATCTCCAGTGGCATCTGTTTCTGCAAGTGTCATGAATTCATTTTCCTTTGCATTGCTGTTGTGGATGTGTCTGTATCTGGTTTTGGTATGAGTGCAATAATGTTTTCCAATATGACATTGTCAATGTTCTTTCTCTATTTATTGCACTCATACCAAAACCAGATACAGACACACACACATACACACATGAAAAGAAGGAAAATTATCTTGTTCTGAGTTTCCAAGGCATTCTCCTATTCTACCTGCCTTCTTGCCATAGGAGTGCAGGGACCACAGGCATTTCCAATAGTGCTTCTGGGTTATGTGAGTTCTGGGACCTGAAATCAGACACTCATGCTTAGGAAGCAAGTGCTTTATCCATTTATTTATTTATTTATGCCATGTTCGTTCTTCTAAAATCATGAGATATCAAGTGAGGAGAAGAGCTTGAAGGCTCCCAACACAGGGAAATGATAGTATTTGAGGGGATGGAAATGTCAGTTACTCTGATTTGATCATTATATACTGTGCACATGTATTGACTTATAATACTGTGCTCTATAGACAATATAAGGATATGTCAGTGTCTTTAATGAAGGAGACAATCTTTGGTCCCACATCTCTGACCTTGGAAACCTGTTGAAGCTTGGTCAGTCTTTAAAGTGCTGATGTCCCAGGAACTGGGGAGGTCAAGTGGCTCTGTGGGTAAAGCACTTACTACACACACGAGATCCCCAGCACCCACAGAAAGTGCTGGGTGTGGTGGTGCTGGGGGTGAACACAGGGGACACCTGTGGCTGGCTATCTACCTTGTCTAGCTCAATCATTGAGACAGTTTGGATTCAGTAAAAAGAAACACTGTCTCAAAAACTAAGGAACAGAGCGATTAAGAAAGACCCAATGTCAACTTCTGGCCTTCACACACACACATGCTTCACCGAGTATATGAATATACATTGCACACATGCAACACACACACACACACACACACACACACACACACACACACACAACACTTGCAATTAGCTAAAAAGACTTCTTTCAACAAGAAAGAATGGCTGATTTTGGTTGTCTTAACCCTATGCCCACACATGGCTGCTCTCCTCCTTCCCTTTATTAATCAACCTGTAAAAAGCAGCTTCCAAACCTGTATTCCTACACTTCCTCATCCTGACATTCCTGGACAACCACTGTGGCTCGCAGGGCCCAGAATCAGGAGGGACCGGCTGGTCTTTCCAGTTACTAAAGTTCTCGAAAGTTTGACTGCCTGTTCTGTTATGATTCTACCCAAAGAAATGTCACAGAGCATGTCCTCCTGGTCCAGGGAAGTCAAGCTCAGCTGCCGAGGACTTAACAACTTGAATTTTAAGTCAAAGATAAACCACTCAAGTGTATCTGCTCAAGTTTATGTACTCAAGTTTTTCCTACTCAAGCCACAAGAATTCCTTACGTGTGGATTCCCTGAATTAACATGGAAACATCTAGTCTGAGTATTTACTTCCTCTTATTTTCTTATCGGCTCTACAGTTCTGCTTTTTATCTCTGGTGTGATCAGTACGGTGCAGTGAGCCTGTTGGCTGTGGTCGGGGGCCTCTAAATGATGAGGGAGCAAGGAAGCAGCTGAGTTCCTCCCCCACCTCCTAGGGAAGGTCAGCAACTAGCTTACAGAGCAGCTCCCATTCTCTTTATTTTTTTAAAATTATTTTTCATTTGCTGACCAAGAATTAGATTTCATTATGGTATTTTCAAACAAAATTTTTGCTCTGCTCCTTTCCCCCTTGTGTTCTCCCCACCTCAGCCTCCTTTCCACTTCTGTGCCTCACGTGTCTACCCCTCTGCCATCACCTCGTTACAGCAGGAGAGCTAGAGTAACTAAGAACTTTCCCATCACACCTTAAAACTCCCAAAGGGTAAGGTTCAGTAGGAGACATAATTATATAAAGAGGAGGAGAAGCTCCAGAGCTCTCCAACCATGAGTGAGGAGAGAGCACTGACTATGGCACCAGGGATCTGCCCTGACCAGCCAAGCGAGAGAAAGAAGGAAAAGCAGAAGGGGGCTCCGATCATGAGAAAAAAGTCTACGTGGGGAAGAAAGGGGGGATCTTACCAGAACCCTGGAGGCTTAGGAATCTCTCCGCTGACTGGTCCTGAGGGGAAGAGAGCGATCTTTTCTGGCTCAGGTGAGCCAGAGAAACAGCTGATTGGTTTGGCAAAGGAAACCTCCCAGTCCAGCGAGGGGCTCAGCTATGGCAAGAGATAGGTGGAGACAAGACACTCTGATCTTTACTCTTGGGGTCCCAGTCACCCTAACCTATCACACTATCTAGTTTCATATCATATACTTAGTCTCACGTCTTCTTATTCACATACACGCAAACTAGGATACACATTTCAGAGATTTTGTCTTCCTTAGCCTGGGTTACCTCATTTAGTATACTATTTTCTCATCCCATCCATTTACCTGCTATAATAGTAGACAGATGTTTCAAGAGTAAACAAAATTGGAAAACTATTTTTGTTAGTTTTTTTGAGGCAAGGTCTCACTTCAGCCCAGACTAGCCTCAAACTCATGACAATCCTCACACCTCAGCCTCCTGAGTGCTGGGATTAGAGGTGTGTGCCATAGCACCTGGAATAAAAATACCAAACTTTAATGCTGCATGTACACCAACTCCTGGAGACTGAACAGCACACTACTGATCAATGAGCAGGCCATTGAAGAAATCATGAAGGACATCAAAATTCTCATAACTGAATGAGAATAAAAACACAACATACCAAAGCCTATAGGACATGATGGAAGTGGTCCCAAGAGAGAAGTTTATAGCTCTAAATGCCTGTGTTACAAAATAGAGAGAAATAACCATCCATCCGAAAGCTTTGGAACAATATGAACAATCCAAACCTGGAAGTACCTAACAGAAAGAAATAAATCAGAACAGACATTAATGAATTAGAAATAATCAATTTTAAAACTGGAGAAAACAAGAGCTGGTTCTTTAAAAAATTAACAAGATTGATGAACTGGTAAGCAAGTTAATGAAAAAAGAGAGGAGACCCTAATCAACAAGATTAGAGATGAAAAATGAGATATTACGTCAGATTTCAGTGAAATTGAGAGAATCATAAGGCATTCTTGAAAACCTATTTCTACACTGGGCAAAGTGACACACATCTTTAACCTCAGCACTCAGAGTTGGTGAAGGAGGAGCACCAGGACTCCAAAGCCAGCCTAGACTACAGGGTGAGCTCCAGGTGAGCCTGAACTAGAATGAGATCCTGCTTCCCAAAACAAAAATCCAAAAGAAAAGAAGAAAAGAAAGAGCCTTGCCAGGTTTGGTGGCACAAACCTTTAGTCCCAGCACTCTGGAGGCTGCGGTAGGAGAGTCATGAGTTCAAGGCCAGCCTGGGGCTACAGAGTCAGACACATACTTCTACACCTTAAAACACCTACTTTACACCATAAAAACCTATATTCCACCAAATTGGAGAATTTGAAAGGAATGGATAAATTCCTTCCCATATATGATCTACCAAATAAATCCCAGAAGAAATAAAGTATCTGAATAGAGATATTATATGTAATGAGATTGAGAAGTAATTAAAATCCTTGCAAATAAGAAATCAGTCCAGGGCAGGAGAGATGGCTAAGTGGTTAAGTGCTTCCCTGAAAAGTCTAACCACTCTGATTTGATTCCCCAGTGCTCACAAAAAGCCAGATGAACAATGTAATGCATGCATATGGAGTCTGTTTACAGCAGCAGGAGACCCTGGTGTGCAAAATTCTCTCTCTTTCCCTCCCTCTCCCTGCCTCTCACCTATCTGTCTCCCTCTGCTTGCAAATAAATAAATATAAATATTTTTAAGTCTAGTCCCAGTGGAGCATGGTGGTGCTCACCTTTAGTCCCAGCACTCTGGAGGCAGAGGTAGGAGGATTGCTGTGAGTTCGAGGCCACCCTGAGACTACATAGTGCATTCCAGGTCAGCCTGAGCAAGGCCCTACCCCAAAAAACAAAAGCAAAACAAAAATCAAACAAACAAACAAAAAAGTCCAGTCCAGATGGATGCACTGCCAAATTCTACCAAACTTTTATAGATGAACTAAAACCACTGCTTCTCAAAGTATTTCATAAAAATGAAAATGAAGTACTGCTCCCTAAATCCTCTATGAAGCCAGCATTACACTAATATCAATACCAGACAGAGAAACAACAGAATTATAGAACAATATCTCTGATGAACTCAGATGCAAAAATACTCAATAAACTTCTTGCAAGTCAAATCCAAGAGCATAACAAAACTATCATACACCATGATCAAGTAGGCTTCATCCCAGGGATTCAGACATAATTCATCATATGGTAGTTGATAATCACAGAGTTGACATCACAGAAGTAGAGTTAGGAACAAAATTCACATGATGCTCTCAGTACATGCAGAAAAGGCCTTCAGCAAAGTACAACATCCCTTTATGATAAAACACTATAGAGAGTAGGGATGGAAGGATTATATCTCAATAGGACTATATACAATCGACATAAAGCAAAATAATCATATTAAATGAAGAAAAACTTGAAACATACCCACTAAGGTCTAGAACAAGACAGGTATTGTAGTCAGTGTCTCTGTGATGGTTTGATCCAGGTGTCCCCCACAAATAAATGTTCTGAATGCTTGATCCCCAGTTGATGGCAGTTTGGGAACTGAAACCTTGTTGGAGGTGTGTTGTTCAGGGTGGGTTTATAGGGGTCGTAGCCTGCTTCCCCTTGCAAGTTTTTGGCACACCTTCCTGCCATTGTTTGCAGAGCTGTGGTAGAGGTGATGTCTACCTTCTACTCATATCATTGTTTTCTCTGTCATCATAGAGCCTTTCTTCCACCAGATGCTTTTGATTGGGTTCTTTTCTGTGTCCCAATGCAAAGCTAAATACAACAGTTTCCTTAATGGCAGAAAGAACCGAAGCAAAAAAAAAAAAAAAAAAAAAAAAGCTTGTGGAAGGAATTTTTTTTTTTTTTTTTTAGCTCATAAACTCAAGGAGAAGTTCCAGATGGTAGGGGAAATGATGGCATGAGCAGAGAATGGACATCACCTCCTGGCCAACATCAGATGGACATCAGCAGCAGGAGAGTGTGCCAAACACTAGCAAGGGGAAGCTGGCTATAACATAAGCCCACCCCCAACAATACACCTCCAAAAAGGCTCCAATTCCAAAATTCCCATCAGCTGGGGATCAAGCATTCAGAACATATAAGTTTATGACTGACACCTGAATCAAACCACCATATTTTGCTCCTGACCCCCACAAACTGATAACCATACATGATGCAAAAGGCAATGTACCCAGCCCAACTCCAAAAGTCCACATAGTTTTTATCAATCTCAATGATGTTCAAACAGCCCCATAATTCAAGGTCTTAACTGACCTGTGATACCAAAACAAGAACAAAAACCCTAATGACACAGAATAAATATTCACACTGCAGATGGCACTGGGCGTAGATAGCAAAGACTAATCCAAGATTTAATACAAACAGGACAAACCTTTGTCAAACTTAACTTCAAGTACAAGAATTCCAAGCAGTGGTGGGTCTCCCAGTGCCATAATTCTAACCAGTTCTGAGTCTCTGCAGTTCCAATGCCGCCTCTCTATCCAGGCTACTCACGGTCCCAGGGACAATAACTCTCCTCAGCAGCCATCCCATAGTCCTGGCATCTCCGTTGGGCCTCCATTGTAACCTACGGTTCATCCTTATGGTACCAGGGGGCCTCTACGCAGGTAATCCAACAAGCCTGCTTCACACTGCCATGGCCATTTTCAAAAAAACAAAACTGTATTGCCAATCCAATGACCCTCTTTCCTGCATTTGTTATACTTCATAGCATGAAGTGGGCTACCCACTTGTTAATCCAGGAGGAAATAAATCCAATTTTGAAGAACAGGACATTCCTTCAGCATTCAGGTCCCTGACTTCAAAACAGTCTGTATTCTTCCTGCTGTCCCAATGCAGATCACCTGGCTCAATCACAATGGTTATAATCTCTCAAACAATTGCATCTGAATGGGCAGCAGTTTCCACCCACTTCTTTCTGCGCCATCTCCATCTGCTCACACCAGTCCATTTCTATGCCAAGCAACCCTGCACAAATTCTCAGGACACAGGCAGGTAGAATGCAGAAAGCCTCTCACTGCCTCCAGACCAGTCTGACAAAGTTCTTCCTCAATGCCTGTAAGCCAAACTTCATAGTCCATAGTTCTGACTGTATTGAGGTCTTTCATCTTTGACCAGAATGGTCCATCAAGCTGTACTTACATCACTGCAAGTTGTCTCTTAGGCTGAGGTTTCAAATCCTTCCACATTTCCTCCTGCAAATCAGTTCCCAAAGGCCGAAGCCACAGAATCAGTGCTCCAGCAGCAACAATCCCACTCCTCAGTACCAATTTAAACTGTTGTCGTCAGCTCTCGGCAGTGCTGTGACACAAGAATCCGAAAAAAAAAGCAGCTGATGGGAGGATTAGGTTTATTTTGGCTTACAGATTCAAGGGAAGCTCCATGATGACAGGGGAAAATGGTGGCATGAGCAGAGGGGTGGACATCATCTCCTGGCCAACATCAGGTGGACAACAGCAGCAGGAGAGTGTGCCCAACACTGGCAAGGGGTAGCTGGCTATAAAACCCATAAGCCCGCCCCCAACAACACACCTCCAACAAGGTTCCAATTCCAGAAATGCCATCAGCTGGGGATCAGGCATTCAGAACACAAGTTTAGGGGGGACACACCACTTTCCCCACTGCTATTTAACATAGTGCTTAAAAGCATTTGCTTGGGCATTACAACAAGAGAAAGACATAAAATGCATACAAATTGGTAAGGAAGAAGTCAAACTAATTTGCCTTATTTGCAGATGACATAATATGATTCTGTAGAGAACTAAACACTCCAACAAAAAAATAAAAATAAAAACTAACCTGATAAACACTTTCAGCAAAGTGGCAAGATATAAAATTAACATACAAAAATCAGTACCTTTCATACATACCAATGAGAAAGATAAGGAGAATGATAAAAGAGAAAAAGAACCCTATTTACAACAGCCACACTAAATTAAATATCTTGGTATATCTCTAAGCGAGGAAGTGAATTACTGCCACAATGAAAACATTAAAAACCCTGAAGAAAGAAACTGAGGATGACTCAAGAAGGTGGAAAGACCCCCATGCTCATGGATTGGAAGACTTATCATCATGAAAAGGGTCATGCTATCAAAAGCAGTATATAGATGCAATGCAATTGCATACACAATTCAAACATCTTTCTTCATAGAAATGGCGAAAATAATCTCAAAATTCATATGGAAGCACAAAAGACCAATAGCTAAAACTGTCCTCAGTGGAAAGAATGCTGCTGATGGTATTGCTATGGTGGTTTGAATCAGGTGTCCCCATAAACTCATGTGCTTTGATGCTTGGTCCCCAGCTGATAGCAATCGGGGAAGGTAAGCCTTGCTGGAGGAGGAATGTTGTTGGGGACAGGTTTAGAGGTGTTATCACCAGTTCCACCTTGCCAGAACTTCAGATCATTCTCTTGCTGCCTCTGCCATCATGAAGCTTCCCCTGAGACTATAACCTTTCCTCCCATCAACTGCTTCTGTGAGGGTGCTTTGTCCCAAGAGTGAGAATGTGACTTCTAGAAGCACCACACCTGATTTCAAGATATACTACAGAGCCATAGTAATAAAAACAGCATGACACTAGCAGAAAACAGACACACAGATAATGGAATAGAAGATCCAGGTATAAGTTCGTGGAACTTCAGCCACCTGATCTTTGATAAAGAGGCCAAAATACACACACCTGGGGAAAAGTCAACATTTTCAATATACATGGTCTGGGGAAAACTAACCAAATATGGAAGAATAAATTAAGACCATTTTCTCTCACTCCACAAAACATCAACTCCAAATAGATCAAGGACATCAACATAAGACCTGAAACCATGAAAGAAATGGAGGAAAAAGCAGGAAAGAAAGCACCAGGTACTGAGAAGGGTAGGCCAACCAGAGACCAGGTGAGCACTCCCTTATCGCCACACATACAACTCCAGCCCTCGCTTGCTGGGATTGGGGATCAGTCCCACTTGGCACTGACCACCCTGCTGGGCCTGCACCCCTGAGCTCCCTGCCACTGCGTCCAGAGTAGGGAGTCCGCAGTTGATCACGCTCCAAAGCCCTCGGTCTAGACCCTAGTCTACAGCCATCCATGGCCAAGGTGAGCCCCCCTCCGGCCCCCAGGAACATGGGTACAATCCCAGGCCCTAGAATTGGTGATCAGCCCCAATTGCTGCTGCCCTCACTCCCCAGCTACCCTATCTGCATGTCCCTGAACAAGGACTCCCAAACTGATCACATACCATAGCCTTGGCACTGAGTAGGGCAGGCTTTCCAGGGTCCAGCCCAGAACCACATGGAGACTGCAAAGGAGCCTGCTCAGATTCAAGTGAGTCAGCCCAAGCATGCATATAGACTGCCATTCCACTCCCATCTTGATCGAGGCCGATAAGGGTACTCAACACAGGCTCCACAAAGGCTGTTATTGCTGCAAGACAATAAGCAGTATCTTGAGATGGGTAAACCCCAATGCAGAACAGATAACACAACAACCCAAGACAAGATATCCCCACCAAGAACACTTGGTCGGTGAGTACCGAGGCTGCTTTAGTGCTAACAACTCATGGTTGGCCCACTAAACAATGTAACTCATTATGGACAATAAAGAAAAAAAAAAGAACACTTGGTCCAACAGTGTAAGCCTCCAATGAAAACTTAGAGGGAACTTCAGAATAGACTTTCAAAATGAAATTATAATAAGCATAGTCAAATTTAGCGAGGCCTTAAACAAATCACGAGATGAAATAGAAGAGAAACAACAACAACAAAGCTCTCAATGGATGGCTGGATGAAATGGAAGAGAATCAACAAAAAAATGAACTAAAGGGTCAGTGGAATAAACTTTATAAGAGCATGGGCAAATGGAGGAATGAATTCTAAGAGACAATTAGCAAGTCAAATCAAGAAATGAAAACAGGGGCTGGAGAGATGACTCGGCAGTTAGGTGCTTGCCTGCAAAGCCTAACAACCTGAGTTTGAATCCCAGGTATCCATGTAAAGCTATATGCACAAGTGGTGCACACATCTGGAGTTCATTTGCAGTGGCTGAAGGCTCTGGTGCTCACTCTCTCTCTCTCCCTTTCTCTTTCTCCCTGCAAATAAATAAATAAAAATAACTTTTTTAAAAAAGAAAAAAATGGGCTGGAGAGATGGCTCAGTGGTTAAAAGTGATTGCTCGTAAAGCATGATGACCCAGGGATGATCCCCAGCACGCATGTAACGCCAGATGTATAAAGTGGTACATGTGTCTGGAGTTTGTTTGCAGTGGCAAGAGGCCCTAGCAATCATTCTCTCTCTCTCCGTGTGTGTGTGTGTGTGTGTGTGTGTGTGTGTGTGTGTGTGTGTGTGTGTGTGTACATTTCTCTGAGCTTGGAAATAAATAAATGTATTTTAATAAAATAAAAAAGAAATAAAAATGGAACACAACTAACAAATGGAGATGCTGAACAAAAATGTAGTGAGGGAAAAAATGAAATATTTCATTTAAAAGGCTCCTAAGAAAGACTCACCAACAGAACAGATCATGGAAGACAGACGATCAGAAGGGCAAGACAGAGGAAATAGATCAGAAGTCCAAACTCAGTGAGAAGTGCAAAATAACATTCAAACGGACCTTGAGGAAAATGTGGAACAACTTAAAAAGACCAAATATTAAAATCATAGGCATAAGAAGGAGAAGAACTACAGGCCACGGGCAGAGAATATCTTCAATAAAATTAAAGAAATTTTCCTAATCTTACAAAAGAGAGGCCCATCCAGATCGAGGAGACAGAGAACACCAAATAGACAGGACCAGAGAAGAAATTCTGCATACCTCATTATAGTTAAATTAGTAAACACAGAAAACAAATAAACTAAAAGCTGCAGATGGGCTGGTTTAGCAATTAAATTCACTTGCTTGCAAAGCCTGCAAGCCCTGGTTCTATTCCCCAGTACCCACAGAATGCCAGATGGCCCATGTGTCTGGTGTTCATTTGCAGTGCCAAGAGTGCCCATATATTCTCTCTCTCAAATAAATACATAAATAATCTTTTAAAAATAAAAATAATAATAAAAGTTGCAAGAGAAAAATAGGTCATCACTCACAAAGATGAGTCCATCAGAATTGTTTCTGATTTTTCAGTGGAAACTCTAAAAGGCTTAGAGTGGAGTATTTCAAATTTTCAAAGAACATGGCTGCCAACACAAACTACTATACCCAGCAAAATTATCCTTCATAATAGAAAGTAAAAGAAAATCTAGAGTATAAGAAAAAATAGGGAGATTACTCCAAGATACAGCTATGGGACCAGCTTCCTAAATAAGACCCAGCAGCCCAGGAAAACTAGACAAACTCTCTATGCCCTGATGCTATGATTTCCCCACTGTGATGGAATAAACTGAAATAAACACTTTCTTTCTACAAAAAAAAAGAAAGAAAGAAAGAAAGAAAGAAAGAAAGAAAGAAAGAAAGAAAGAAAGAAAGAAAGAAAGAAAAGAAAGCACTCCAGGATATAAACACAGGGAAAGACTTTCTGAATAAGACATCAGTAGCCAGAGAATACGACAAACACTCAACCAGTGGGATCTCATGAAACTAAAAAACTATTTTACAGCTAAGCAACCCTTCAACAGTCAACAAAAAAAAAAAAACCCTATAGAATGGGAGAAAAATTTTGCCTGCTATTCATATGACAGAAGTTTAATATCTAAAATATGCAAAATATTCAAGATAACAAAGCAATAAAAACAATCAATCCACTCAAAAATTGGGGCAGGGAACTGAACAGAAAGCTCTCAGAGGAAGAAATACCAATGGCCAATAGACATCTGAAAAAATGAGGGAATTGAAAACTGAAACTATTTTGAGATTCTGTCTCAATCTGGTGGAATCAAATAACAAATAACAAACCAAATAACAAATATGGAAGTTGCTGAGAAAGAGAAACCCTCATCCACGGTTGGAGCGAGTGCAAACTTGTATAGCCACTAGGGAAATCGGTATGGAGATTTCTCAAAAATCTAAAACCAGATCTATCATTTCACCCAATTATACCACTCCTGGAAATATAACCTAAAAACTCTATTCTTTACTAAAGAGATACTTGGTGAGACAGATTTGTTGCTGCTCTACTTACAACAGTTAAGAAATGAAATCAAACCAGGTACCCACCAACTGATGAATGGATCACGAAGATGTGGTAATATACTCAATGGAGTTCCATTCAGTGGAAAAGAAAAT
>PVHP010039405.1:0-16366 GCA_004024765.1 Zapus hudsonius | reverse complement strand
CAGTGATGGTACACATACTTAAAATTGTCAGTAAAATTTTCTTCCAAGACGTGGAATACTTGAAATTGTTTGGAGGCAGGTGTGGTGCTGCGGTGTATATTCTGTGTAATCCTCTCTGTACTAGAGGAAGGTGTGGTGCTGGGGTGTACATTCTGTGTACTCCTCTCTGTACTGGAGACAGATGTTGTGATGTGATGGGGTGTATATTCCGTGTACTCCTCTCTGCATTACCCTCAAGTTTCACCTTCTCTCCCTAATGGTTCATCCACAAGCTCTTGCATATCTGGGTTTCCTTATGCTTTATATTTGCCATTTCGTAGAGATTATTCCATTTTTGTTTTTGGATCTTAAAAAAATATTGGGTCTGTAGGAAAAGTAGTATATAGCATAGAATTCACAGCCAGGTCCTGTCTCCATGGCACCTGCTCCTAAGCTATGGTGCTGTTACAAAGTTAAATAGGTTTGCTATTGGATGTAGACTATGGATTACCTCAAGCACAACTTATATTTAAAAGGATTAATTTGCTTATTTTTTTCAAATTTGCAATTAAAATTTCACAGGCATTAACTTAGGTACTTCATTGTATAAAAGCTGTTGCTGTTACCTTCTGCTTTGTGAGATAAAGCAACTGACCAAAAGCAGCCAGTGTAAGGGGAGTTTTGTATTTTGGTTTACAGTCTCCAGGAGAAGCTCATGATGGCAAGGAAAGCATGGCATGAGCAGAAGCTGGACATCACCTCTGCCGCAGAAGGTTATAAACAGCAGTGGGAGAGTGAGCCGAGGAACACTGGAAAGCTAGGGGTTAATAAACCTCAAGCTCTGCTCCTAGCAACAGGCCTCCTCCAGTAAGGCTCCACCTCCCAAATGGCCACCAGCTGGGGAGCAAGCATTCAAGACAATGAGTTCATGGGGGACACCTGATTCTAACCATCACAAAAGCTCTCCTTGGTTTTCTTTACCAGACTGAGAATAATGAATATATGAGAGTCAGGGGTGATGGTGGTACAATCCTTTAATCCTAGCACTTGGAAGGAAGAGGTAGGAGGATTTTTGTGAGTTCAAGGCCACCCTAACTACATAGTGAATTCTGGGCTAGAGGGATACCCTTCCTCAAAATAAAAATAAAAATAAAACAAAGAAAAAATATGTATGTATATATATATATATATGTATGTATGTGTGTGTATATATATATATATATATATAGAGAGAGAGAGAGAGAGAGAGAGAGTTTTCTAAAACAATTTATCTGTAAATTCTTTGGCTTCATGATATCTAAAAACTTCCACAGAAACATCTTCTAAAAGACACTTTGTAAAACAACTTGTTTTGGCAAATGATATAAAAGTCATATGCAGAAGAGAGCAAAATGGATATCTTTGCTTTCCTTATATGCCAGTGTAGGCACATAGGATTTGGAAAGTTGTCCAGCCCTAGTTCTACCCAGGGAAGTGGCCAAAGTCAAAATACTGAAACGTGGGCTGAAGAGATGGCTCAGTGGTTAAAGTATTTTCCTACATGCCTGCAAAGCCTAATGACCTGGGTTCGATTCCCCAGTACCCACATAAAGCCAGATGCACAATGACACATGCATCTGACGTTCCTTTGCAGCAGCTTGAGGCCCTAGCATGTCCATTTTCTCTGTCTCTCTTCTCCCTATATCTAGCTGCTTGCAAATAAATTTTAAAAATCCTAAAACTTTGGATGGAAGGAAGGAGCTATAACTTGTCCCTTTAGCTTCATAATGTCTAGAGGTTTGATGACAATAGTGCCACCTTAGAGCTGGTGGTTTTGGCCCCAGTGGCCAGGATAACTTGGTTCCAATAAAATGGTCTTGTTTGTCACCAGCCCCATAGTACTTGTGTCTGCAATAACTTGGTTTGATTTAATTATGTTCAGAATTAAATTTATATGCATATTCATGTGCCCTTAAAATTCATATCATTACTATCATTACTATTGTTACTCTGCTCAGTATCGTCATCAACAGCAGTAGCATCTCTGTATGCTGTCTTGTTTTCCTCCTGGAACTTTGCAGTTTCCCATCTCCCATTTTCATGGATTGGAAGAGTGAAAATGGCTGTCATAGCAAGAGCAATCTACAAATTCAATGCCATTCTATTCAAAATTCCAAAGCCATTCTTCCAAGAAACAGAAAAACAGGGCTGGAGAGATTGCTCAGTGGTTAAGGCGCTTGCCTGCAAAGCCTAATGACCTGAGTTCTATTCCCCAGTGCCTACATAAAGCCAGATACATAAAGTGGCACATGTATCTGGAGTTCATTTGCAATGGCAAGAGGCCCTGGTGCACCCATTCTCTTTCTGTCTCTACGGTTAAGAAGTAGATAAATAAAAATATTTTAAAAAAATAAAAATATAGGAGGGGCGAAGCAAGATGGCAGACGAGTAGCAGCCTCGCCAGGACACTCTCCATAAAGATTTGAGTTTCCAGCTGGGATCCAGACCCCGGACCCCAGGCAGCCCAGAATCAATGCACACCCCATCCCCAGCTCCTGCACCAGCCCAGTCGGGGTTCCCCAGCTGCTCTCTGCACAGGAACAGAGAGCCATCCCTCCCCCACCCCAAGCTCCCACCATCGCCCATTGTCTCCTCCCAGCCATGTTCTGACCTGAGCCCTTGCAGGCTAGGCAGCCTTTCCTCCCAGGGCCTGTTCCTTCCCACACAGTGCCCTATCCTTGGGCACACTTGTCTCCCAGACCCACCCACACACCAAGCAGACTCTGGTCCTTGAGGAAGCAGACTTAGCCCCGTTCCTGGAAGCCCAAGCTGGACCGCAGCAGCCAGACAGGGCCAGGCCTCAGGCAGATACCGGTGACCCTGCACCACTGCCGGGAGGGCACAGTATGGTTCAGGAAGGTACCAGGGATCCTGTGCCACTGCCAGGAGGGCACAGGCAGCTCCGGCAGTAACAGGGCGGCTCAGGAGGATACCAGGGACCCCCGCACCACAGCCAGGAGGGCACAAGCCAGTTCAGGCGGGTACCAGGGGCCCCGCGCCACTGCCAGGAGGGCACAGACAACTCAGTTGGGTACCAGGGCAGCTCAAGTGGGCACCAGAGACCCTGCACCACAGCCAGGAAGGCAGAGGCCAGTTCATGCAGGTACCAGGGACCCTGTGCCACTACCAGGAGGGCACAGGCAGCTCAGGAGGGTAACAGGGACCCCACGCCATAGCTGGGAGGGCACAGGCCAGTTCAGGTGGGTACTAGGGACCCCGTGCCACAGCCAGGAGGGCACAGGCCAGCTCAGGGAGCCTCAGGCAGGTACCAGGTACCCTGTGCCACCACCGGGCAGACACAGGACTGCTCAGGCAGCCTCAGGTGGGTGTCAGGAACCCTGTGCCACCCAGTAACTGCCAGACAGGCACCGGCCGGCCTCAGGCTGGTACCAGGAACCTCATGCCACCCCACAGTCACTGAGTAGGAACAGGTGGCCTGGGGGGGGGCCAGGAACCCTGTGCCACCCCATTGCTGCCAGGCAGGCTCAGGCCAGCATCAAGTGGGTACCAGGAACCTCATGCCACCTGATAACCACTGGGCAGGCACAGGCCGCCTCAGGCAGGTATCAGGAACCCCGTGCCACCCCACAGCCGCTGGGTAGGAACAGGTGGCCTCAGGTGGGCCCCAGGGGCCCCAGGAACCCCACGCCACCCCGTAGCTGCCAGGAAGGCCCAGGCCTAGTGAGGACAGCTACATATCTGAGGGCACATATAGTCCCAGAAAAACCAAGTGAGTGACCAACCTTGCCTGTGAAATCAAGAATACACCCTGCCCACGCCACTCAGGAGAACTCAACACAAGGATGCCCACAACCCCTCCAAGTGGTTCCGCAATAGGCAGAGCACAGCGCAAGAAAAACATACCAGCTGAATGCCACATACCAAACCCACTAAGTCCCAATTGGAAAGTCAACAGTGAAACTGTGAAAGAAGTAGTACAGATGCAACATACAATGAGAAGACACTAAGTCCAGATAAAAGTGACATGGACCCAATGAAGAGGCTAAAGATGGAAATAGAAGCAAGTATGGAAAATCACCAAGCCAACTCACAAGCTTTGCCACCAGGTTAAATATAATTGAGGAGAAACAGATGAACTTAGATAAATCAGTGTCTGAATTAAAGGCAAACCAGCAAACAGAAGAACTCAAGAATCAGCTAACAAAACTGAAAGACATAAGCAAATACAAGAATGAGTATCAGGAAGCAGTAAGTCAAACCTTGAAATGAAAACACAATTCAACATAAAGATAGAAGCAATTCAAAAAGCTGTATCAGAAAACAAGAACCAAATAGAAATAATAAAAACCTATCTAGAATCCCTCACCACTAGAGTCACTAATTGGGAAGACAGAGCTTCAGATGTGGAAGATAAAACAGAAGAGAATGATAGGGAAATAAAAAATCTGAATAGGTTCAAAAAAGCATGTGAACAAAATATGAGAGATCTTTGGGATACCCTTAAGAGACTAAATCTCCAGATCATGGGGATACCAGAGGGGGAAGAAAGTCAGACAAAAGGCATAGAGAATATATCCAACCAAATTATTGAAGAAAACTTCTCCATTTTAGTGAAAGAGAGTCTCATTCTGGTACTAGAAGCACACAGAACACCAAACAGACTAGACCAAAGAAGAACTTCCCCAAGGCACATTATAGTAAAAACCCTAAACATTGACAGCAAAGACAGGATTCTAAAAGCAGTGAGGGCAAAACAGCAAATCACATATAAAGGCAAACCCATCAGAGTCACATCAGACTTCTCCATGGAAACCATGAAAGCAAGAAGGGCTTGGAATGAAGTGATTCAAAGTCTCAGTCACTGTGGCTTTCAACCCAAACTAATGTACCCTACGAAAGTTTCCCTAATAATGGAAGGAAGAAGGAAAATATTCCATGATAAAATTCAATTCTACAACTACATGGACACAAAACCAAACCTACAGAGAATTCTACATGAAATATTCCACACAGAAGAGCCAAACAACCAACCCCAAGAACCCTCTAGAGGTTGGCATGATAATCAAGCCTAGAGGTGACAAAACAATGCATGAGGCACCAAATCTTACAAACCCTTCACCATGGTAGGTATTGAGTCAAATCTCACAGTTATAACTTTGAATATTAATGGTCTCAACTCTCCCATGAAAAGACACAGGCTAACAGGATGGATCAGAAAGATGGACCATTTGTTGCCTCCAAGAAACTCACCTCTAAAGATAAAAACCTCCTCAGAGTGAAAGGATGGAAAATTATATTCCAAGCAAATGGAAATAAAAAACAAGCAGGAGTGGCTACTCTAATATCTGACAAAATAGACTTTAAAATTAATTAAAAAGGACAAGGAAGGCCACTTCTTACTCATCAAGGGAATGATCCAACAAGAAGATATCACAATCATAAACATGTATGCGCCAAATACAGGTGTACCACATTTCATAAAGCAAAAATTATTGGAAAACAAATCTAAAATAAACTCTAATTCAACATAGTTGGAGACTTTAATACACCACTATCAACTATAGACAGATCAACCAGACAGAAGATCAATAGGGAAATAATAGAACTTAACAAGACCATAGACCAACTCGACCTACCATACATATATAGAACTTTCCATCCCAACTCTACAGGATATACATTTTTCTCAGCAGCTCATGGAACTTTCTCCAAAATAGATCACATATTAGGTCACAAATCTTGTCTAAATAAATTTAAGAAAATCGATATAGCACCCTGCATCATATCAGACCACAATGCAGTGAAGTTGGAAATAAACAATTGGAGAAAAAACAGAAAATGCACCAACTATTGGAGACTGAACAATACATTATTAAATAATGAATGGGTAGTTCAAAAAATTAAAATGGAAATTGAAAATTTCTTGAGATAAATGATAATTAAAGTACAACATGCCAAAACCTATGGGACACAATGAAGGCTGTCCTAAGGGGAAATTTTATAGCACTGAAAGCCTATATGACAAAGACAGAGAGATCCCAAATTAATAACCTAACCAACCAGCTAAAGGCACTGGAAAAATTGGAAGAAACCAACCCTAGGAACTCAAGATGAAAAGAAATAATTAAGATCAGGGCAGTGATTAATGAAATAGAAACAAAAAATCAATTTAAAATTGATGAAACAAAGAGCTGTTTCTTTGAAAAGATAAATAAGATTGACAAACCCCTAGCCAACCGAACCAAACAGAGAAAAGAGAGGGCTCTAATCAATAAAATTAGAAATGAAAATGGTGAGCTCACAACAGACATCAATGAAATTGGAAGAATCATCAGGTCTTACTTCCAAAACCTATACTCCACAAAGCTGGAGAACCTGGAAGAAATGGATGAATTCCTGGACAGTTATCATCTACCAAAGCTAAATCAGGAGCAGATAAATTTCCTAAATAAACCTATCACAACCACTGAAATTGAATACGCAATTAAAAATCTCCCCAGAAGGAAAAGTCCAGGTCCTGATGGATTCTCAGCTGAACTATACCAAACTACAATAATCTGACTCCATAGAATCTTATCTTCTGTACAACAAGTTCTGGAGGTAGATAGGGCCCCAAAGGGGGGTGAAAGCCTACCAGTGGTACAAAGGATGCTGACCTTTGGCTCCCCGACCCAGTAAGTAGTTACCTCCCACAATGAGCTATTGATCAGAGTGACCCACATGGTCCCTAAAAAGAAACTTTTGTCACAGCCCTTGAATACCTACCTTAGGCAAAAGATAAGACCCTATTGCTGAAGTTTCTATAGACTAATAACACACAACACTGAGAGACCCTACTGAATCCAGAAACAAAATCAGCTCCCAGATGGGCAGCCTGGGTAATGCCAGAAGGAGTTGCACGAGCTGCCAGGGGAACCAGACCAACAATATCCTGAGAGAGCAGGTGGCATCTTCAAGTTACACCGACCGATGGCCTAAGAGTGCAGAACACACTGCTATATGGCACAGACAAGCAAGTCAAGAAGTGCCCATCTGTGCAACAGTGGTGCCCAACCTAGGTGGGTAATCAACAGCTGGCTAATTGGCTATGAGATCCGCTCAGAGGCAGGGAACTCCTGACTGGTAAGGGGACCCGAGGCAACCCTGAATAGGGACCAAGAACCCCATCTATGTGGGAAAGTCCTCACTAACCATAGGTCCTCAGAAAGGCTATACCCACCAAACGCTCACCAACCTAGCAATATTTGTCTCAATTGACCAATAATGATCTCACTCTCTGTTGGAGACTCTATTTGTATTTTTCAGAAAGCAACGTGAACCGGGGACAACCGAACTGTACCAAAAGGACATGACTTGACGGGGGACACCCAAGCAGGAGACCATTCACCTCAAACTCACCATCTAGAGCCCTAACGCAACCTCTAAGGAAGTGAGATGGCGAGCAAGAGAGCTATTCCCACAGCAAGGCAGATAACCTGGGGAAGGACGATAGAGAGAGGCACCAAGGGTGCCCAAAATTGTCCAAAATACAAATCTACAGACTCTTAAAACCCTAATAACTATGCAAAATATAAACTCACCCACTATGACTCAGGGTAATTTGCAGAAGAGGGGCCAGAAATAATTGAGTCATGGGGGGAGAATAATTAATGCATAAGAGGGAATGTCATCATGGATTCAATGGCTTTATCTAAGAACCTATGATACGGAACATATTATTGTGTTAATATATGTAATTTTAAACCGATAAAAGCGTTTAAAAATAAATAAAAATATAACTAAGAGAACCCTATTTTTGCAGATGGTGGTGACAACTAGGGAGGTCCAAAACTCATCAAAGTGCCGAGAAGAAGTGTTGAGTGGTCAGCAGTCAGCATTAAGTGTGACACCTCCATCGCATCCTCTGAGGCTCAGGGAACATTGCAGAAGAGGGGTCCAGAGGATGGGGAAGAGCACTTTGACCTCACAGTGATTGTTGCCATGGACTGCAGATGACTTGCATCCTATGGACCCATCAACATTCCATCATGAATGATGGAATGAGGGCAAAAAAAACTGAAGGGAAAAGAGAGACTAACTGGAAATAAGGGAGAGAGAAAGGAGAAGGTGACAGGAGGGGATTATGATCAAAATATATATGTATGTACATATGAAAGTATCCATAAGAAATATTTTTAAAATGAATAAAACAACAGCTATAGCTGACAATTAATTAAATATTTCAGAATATCTAATAGGAAGGGTTCTCTCATATTGTCAATTAACATGAAGTTGTCATAGTAACTGTACAGTGTGATGTTTTAGTGCAGGCTCATTGTGGACACTGGTCTAATCAGTCTTTGTCATTTCCTTATGTTTGGGGCCTTCAAGCTCTGCTTTTGGGTCTTCTTAAGAAGACATTGTGAGTGACAGCCACCACAGTGCTGAGAACACAATGACAGAGCTTCATTCTTCTATCTGCGCTTGGATGTCTTTTATACAACCTTCTCTTATCTCCCATATCCCCATGCTTCCTAGGCTCAAGTAATCACTGCTCCATTCAAATAGACTTGTGCTAAGCTTCCACATTGGAGAGAGAGCACGTGCTATTGGCTGGTCTGTGTCTGGCTTATTTCACTAATAACGCTTCTAGTTCTATCATTGTGCTGCAAAGAATTTCATTCTTCATGGCTGAATATATTCAAAGCTCAAACACTTGTTTTTGTTATCTCCTGCATTTCTTTTCCTACTCTTTATTTTATTTCTTTTGTGATTTTGTTGCTTTTTTCACTACTCCCAATTTTGAGTTTAGTTTGATTTTTCTTCTGTGGATCCTTGGGATGAAGCACCAGTCTTTTTATATGAAATCCTTCTACTTTTTAAAGGAGATATTTATTGTTTTAAACTGTATTCTTTTTTATCAGAGAGAGAGAGAGAGAGAGAATGGGCACATCAAGGCCTCCAGCCACTGCAAATGAACTCCAGATGCATGCACCACTTTGTGCATCTGGCTTTATATGGGCACTGGGAAATCAAATGTGGCTTGTTAGGCTTTGTAGGCAAGTGTCTTAACTACTGAGCCATCTCTCTCCTGCCCTAAACTTTACACTTAACAATGATTTTGCTGTATCCTATAGTTTTTATTTTCACTTTTACCAGTTTTAAGAAATTTTAAACTTCCCTTTTCATTTCTTCAATGACCATGAATTATTACGAAGCACTTTCCTTGGGGCTGGGGGAATGGCTTAGGGGACATACAATTCTCATTATTGGCAGCATTTATTTTTGTTTCTTTGGATGAATGTGAATGGTTGGTCACTTGAGTTGAGACAGAGGTCCCTCTGCTGTTTCTAATAAGGCATGTCTGCCAGACACCGATTCTTCATTTAGAACTTTCTGGAAAAAAAAAAAAAACTTTATTTTGCTTTCTCATTAGGAACGTAATATTGTTAGATCTAAGATTCTTGGTTGTGATATTTTTTTCCTTTATCATTTTAAATGATGCTTTGACCACCCTCATTTTAATGGCAAGTCAGCTGTGTTGTTCATCTCTTGTTATTTTTTAGGCTTTTGTTTGTGACACTCAGCATTTTGTCTATAATATGGCTGGATTTGGATCACTAGCTTAGAGTTGATTGACTGTTGTGATAGTATATATTAAATTTCAAATAAATATTAAATATTTTCATTATATATGGACAGTTTTCAGCCTTTATGTATTTGGATTTTTTTCACTGTTTTTGCTGCTTTCCTGATGCATTCCACCATCGTTGGGTGGTGTGGAGTGAGTCCACATTTACTGAGACTTTCATTCATTCTTTCTCTGTTCTTGAGATCACACCATCTTGATTAACCTGTTTCCAAGTTCACTGATTTGTTTCCTTCTCTTCTGGTTCGACTGCTGAGCCCTCTACTGAGCATTCCATTTTAATTAGTATACTTTTAACTCTAGAATTTTCCTTTGGTTTATTTATAATGTCTACCACTCAGTTGATGTTCTCTTCAGCTCAAACAACTTCCTGAAGACTTTAGCTACTAAGTACAAAATCTGAGTCTCTCAAAAGCATTTGGGTTTCTCTCTCCCTCTATATTCTACTATTTTATGTGTTTGACTATTTCAGGCAGATGCATATTTTTTTAACATAGACATTTGAGATGCCACACTTTAGCAAGTCTGTGTATGAACCCTCTCACCCCAGGTTTGTTCATGGTGATATACTTTTCTCTGTTTTGCAACTTGGTCAGAGCAGTTCAGTGAGCTGGTTTCTACAGCAGACTACAACCACCGATGACTCTCCTCCCACGGCCCAGCTGTGGGCACATGTGCTCACACTATCCATGTCTACATCATGCTGACAGTTCTTTCCACCAGACTTTCTGGCCATCTCTACCTTTGGTCTCTCTGGTAAGCTCTAGCTATGCGTCCTCTGCATCAGACCCGCTCTTAGCCTCCATTCATTGTTGCCTAGACGCTCTATCACTTGTGACAATGAGCTAGGGAATAAATTGCCCCAAAGTCTGATTCAATGAAAGCCAAGCCCCTGCCTCTTCTTAGCCATCCCTCTTTGTGGTTCTCTCTACTGAACTAGTTTATCTCCCACTTCATTGGTTGACATCATGATGATATTAGCATTCTCTAATGATTCACCACCACAATCTGCATTATTCTCGATGGTGTCCTTTAACCTGAATGTCACTAGGTGCTGTTCCAACAGTCAGTCCTCCTAAAAGAGCTCCAGGATCCGTTTTAGTCTCCTCCCTGGAAAAGCTTCCTGTCACCTTTCTCTGTACCTATGCATTGGTGACTTTTCTTGACACTGTAACAAAACACCCGAAAGAAGCATTGTAAGGGATGAAGGATTTATTCTGGTTTAAGGTTTCCATAGAAACCAGTCCTCAGAAGGCAGCATGCTGCCAAAGTGGGAGCTCTGGGTGGGCTTGTTCACATCTTGGTGTGACCTGTGAACCTGTGACTTGTTCCAAACTCTTTCCCCTTTGTGTTCCTCAAGCACCTAGGTGCTTTATATCCTTCATCTGTTTTCATTTTTTTGCATGTATGGTGTGCGTGTCTATATGTGTTTGCATATGTGAGGAAACATTCGTACAGGTGCACATGCCTCTGTGTGTGTGTGTGTGTGTGTGTGTGTGTGTGTGTGTGTGTACACATGCACACAAGTAGAGAACAGCCGGAAGGTGATATTAGTGTTTCCCTCTGTCACTATAAGGGTCTCTCACTGAATGGAAAGTTTTGCAATTGGCCTACTTTAGTTAGCTGGCTTGCTCTGGGGATATGGTCTCTGCTCCTGAGAGCTGGGATTAAGTGAATGTGATGCCTGCTTGGCATTTATGTGGGTTGTAGGGAGCCAAACTCTAGCCTTCATCTTGTGTAGCAAGAGCTTTGCCTCATGAGCCATCTCCCCAGGGACTAGTCTCTTAGAAGATATCTTTTCAGGAGCTTCTGGCCAGGCACAGTGTAAACTGGTGGCTCTCAACTCCTGGTCCATCATCTCTAGAACATGCTCCTCTATTCCAGCGAGGGGTGAGTTGGTTTAGAACTCCTGCTTTCGGTTCTTTATATCTTCCTTGGTTTCCATTTCATTTTAGTGAGTTCATCCTTTAGTAAAGAGTACAGCGTCAGTAGCCCCTGAGACTTGTGGTCCTTGTGTTATGAAAATGCCTTCACTGTAGTATTAGCACTTAGTTTGGACATGGAATTCTAAGTAAGGGATACTTTCACCAGTGGATTTGAGTGGCTTGTTCTTCTGTTTTCTGACTGTTCTTTTTTATTTCCTTTAATCCACAGGTGGGAAGTCTTGGAGCAATGGGAGATGCTATTAACATTTTCATTTAACAGATGAGGAAACCCAGGGAGAATCCCAATGCGGCAGTTCTCAATCCTTTATAACAAACTTCCTTTCCTCATTAAGAGTACTTAGTATCTTTGCTGAGATATCCTAATACTTTGCTCACCTGTGCATTCATGTGACACGTTTTCTTCTCTTGTACCAGATGTGTAACAGACAGTCGTGTCCCCTGGTCCCAAGAGCTTCTTAAGTTACCTCTTCGCTGATTCTCTTCCCTCTGTGTGATCTTTTCTCCTCTCATTCAGATGTCAGTTTCCATGGACTGGTGCTATCATCTGCAGAATAGCTTAGCTTCCTGTTTTCACCCAGCTTTCTACATGTTTTCTATTGAAATTTTTTCAACTTTTTATCTCTTGGACTTTATTTTGATCTTTGAATGCCATTTTTTTTTTTTTTTTGGTTTTTCGAGGTAGGGTCTCACTCTAGTCCAGGCTGACCTGGAATTCACTATGTAGTCTCAGGGTGGCCTTGAACTCATGGAGATCCTCCTACCTCTGCCTCCCAAGTGCTGGGATTAAAGGCATGTGCCACCACGCCCAGCTGAATGCCATATTTTTAAATAATACAATCTTATTTGTATAGATGCAACATCTTTTTTTTCCCCTCTGGGAGAATGACTTGTCTAAGAGGGACAACAACCATCTTTATTTGAATAAGTTCATTTTCTTCCCATAAAAGAAAATGGTGAAAATCGACTTGGGAAGACTATTTTATGACCTACTAGTATCCTACTCATGAACCAGTGGTGTGTTTACCAAAATAATTATCCATAAGAATATAGTGATCAGATGATTTTAAAATTTAATGCATGTTTAATTTTTATGCAAACCTTTTTATTTGCTTTTTTTTGTTTTATTTTTTTATTTATTTTTTTTAATATTTATTATCCATAATGAGTTACATTATTTAATGGGCAAACCATGCATAATTTTGTATGTACAATTCAAGCGTAGGTACCACAGTTTCCCTCCTCCCTGCCCTCATTCCACTGAGGGCCCTCCTCAGTGGGATTGCTGAAGGGCTCCTTGGGATGGAGTGTTACAAGTTGTTAAAACAGCAGAGAGTTAGTGGGGGGAGAGAGAGGCAGCAATGCCTCTGGATATTCCCCTCACCATGGCTCTTACAATCTTTCTGCCCCCTCTTCCACAAAGTTCCCTGAACCATGGTAGATGAGTTTTAATTCTGCTTTCATGTTGAACTCTTAGCAGCCTCTGGATTTCTTCTTTGGAACATTTTGAGTATCCTCAGTGTCTGTCTCCATCACCCTGGCGCAGGTTGTCAGGATGGAATATGCGGACCATTATTGGTGGATGAATAAAAATAAGGCCAAATGACCTGCATTCCTCCTTTGCCCCTTCTGAGTTGAAGCGGGTCCATCATGAGGTTGTCAATCTAAGAAAGGATAATGGAATATGCTCTTTGATCTCACCTCCCTCTTCCTGTGTTGTGAGGGTCTTTGAAGTCGCCTGGCCTTAGACAGAATGTTTCATTTGATCTGGGCCAGGCCCCATTTGGGGCTCCCTTGCTTGCACCCCTAGCTTGCACAGTGAGCTCAGATTGATCCTCATGAAATTCTGTGAATGAGAAAAGAGAAAGTTTGCAGTTTTAAGAGGTTTCTGTTCCTCTTTGGTGGCAAGAAAGTCATCTGAGTGTCTGCCTGCAGGTAAGTGTGCACCTTTGTGCATATGTCCTCTGCTGCGCTTCTGAGCTTCCTCCTCAAAGTTGGGTTTCTGCAGTTCCCGATGAGGAAGGAGGTCTAAACAGAGGAGAGAGGCAGCGAGAAGACACACTTCATACCATCCTCCTTCCTCTTCCAGTGTCTGCTCGTGAACAGCCCACCTCATGGCTGGCTGGGCATGGCTCTCTGTGGAAAGGCTGTTGTTAGCAGTTGAAATGTGCATGCCCTCCACAGTCTCTGGAGGGTGGTGCTCTGTCCAGATAAGGTCTTGATCCTCCATTAGCTGGCTTGATAGAGCATCAGGAAGAGAACATGCTTATATTTTATTTATTTATTTATTATTGAGAAAGAGAACATGGATGTACTTGGGACTCTTGCTGCTACAAACGAGCTACAGATGAATGTGCCACTTTGTGCATCTGGCTTTAATGGGTGCTGGGGAACTGAACCCAGGCCAGCAGGCTTTGCAAGCAAGCACCTTTAACCGCTTAGCCATCTCTCTAGCTCTGTCCCCTTTCATTTGGAACAGAATGGCTGAGCTCATCCATACTTGCCTCTAACAAACTGGAGGACTTTACTTTTTCCTTATTGAGTATATACCTATATACACAATACACATAAATACATATATGTGTCTGTGTGTTTATCCTTACAATGAGTATTCAATGCATATTGTTTACTTAAGGTTGCTATTGAGAAAAAATACCCAGAGATTGTAGCATATAACATTAATACAAATTGCAGAATGACCAAAAGCCCCAAATCACGACAGTGTAAGACGTGGAAAGGATGCATGCCAACTGTCCTGATGCTCGAGACAGAGTAAGCAACGTGTGGTCGTTTTAAGCAAATACTATTTAATTTCTGTAGTGGACAAGTCTGATGGGTATCTTTCTAGTGAATCAATTCTAAGGCTTAGATGTTTCATGAAAGCCTCACTGGCTTTAGGTGTCTCAAGACTGTCCAGTATGAGTCTGGCCCACCATCTTAAAAGATAAGAATTCTGAAAGATCAAAATTGTCAAAGATTTATAAATCCTAAAAATCCTGAAAGATAGCAATCCTGAAAATATAATTCTGGAAAAAGATAATGATTCTTCTTTTTACTTAGCTTTCTTTTCTTTTTGTTTTGGGAACGGATGGTGCCCAGTTTTCCCTTGCTTTTCTTTCTCTACACAGTACCCTGAAGCTCTTCTCCGCTCAACACCAAAGCTTCCATGGTCTTTGGATGGTGATGCAGTATTCTATGATGAGGTGTGCCATTACTGATTTAGTCACACTCTCCTTAATTCATTGAGGAAGTTAGCCATAGCTGATGGTGTATGAGAAGGTGAAGCCCCGTTGGAGGCCACAGGTCACTGGGAGGTCTAGAGACAAGTTACCCTTCAAATTACAGTAACTTGTCTCTAGACCTCTCTTTTGTCTCTGCTTCTGCCAGATGGTGAGTGAGCATCTTTCCCCCACCACGCTCTCCTACCATGTTCTCTGGCCTCCCTCTCAGTCCCAAAGCCAGGGTGCTAGTCAACTCTGGACTGAAACCTCTGAGCCTAAAAACATCCTGCTCTAAGTATTTTTTTTTAATTTAGAATATTTTACCATTTCTTTCTTAATATTTTATTTATTTATGAAAGAGAGAGAGATAAAACTAAGGAGGCAGATAGGGAATGGGTGCACCGCTGCAAACAAGTTCCAGATGCATGCGCTCTTTTGGGCACCTGGCTTTACAGGGGAACTGGGGAATCAAACTCAGGTTCTTTCCAAAACAAATTTTTGATATTGTTTTTGGTTTTGTTTTGGAAGCAAGATCTCATGTAGCCTAGACTGGCTTTGAACTTGCTATGAAGCCACGGAAGACCTTGAATTTCTGAGCTTCCTGCCTCCACGTCCCAGGTGTTAGGATTACAGGTGCATTTCTCTCTACCTTTTAGGTTGTTTTCTCAGATATTTTGTCACAGCAATGAGATGCAATTAACACAATTAATATTCCAGAGAAGTAACAATAAAGAAGTTAAAATGTCTTACAAATGTTGAGAGATGCCTTTCAAAAAATATTTTATTTATTTTAAAGAGAAAAGGGGAAAGGGTGAGGGAGAGAGAGAGAGAGGGTGGTCATTCTGATAGCTATTGTAGTAAGGACACTAAATCTCATCTGAAGGATCCAGATCACCCCAAAGGCCCCACCTCCTGATACTGTCACACTGGAGCTTAGGGCTTTGACACAAACTTTCAATCATAACAACTTCCTGTGAGGGTGATGAAAACGTTCTAGAAATGCTGGAAGAGATGGCGACACAATGGGACCACGAAGCTGGATGCTCCAAGCATCAGGTAAACTGAATGGCACATGAATTTGATCTCCCCGAATTGAAGGCTGATTTCCCTGTGAGCAGAAGGTGAGGTGTCCCTGAGACTCTGAGAACAGTGATGAAAGGGAGACAAACACTATGGCAGCTGAGGTGGCGGAATGGGACTCTGGAAGGTCCTCAGGCATCACAGACTGTAGGGCTCAGATGGATCAGTTTGAGGGCTCCTGTCTCACCAGCTCTGGCAGGAATGAGACATTCCCAGCAGCCCTCATCAGGACAAGCTATGCGAGAGCCCTAAATAATTTCAAGCAGACATGCAAAGAACCACACGTTTTTACTTGCTGAATGTTATGTTTCCCCAGCACTGGGCGGCTTGCTTACAGAGGTGGCCCTGAAAAGCCTTCCTGGAGCCTTTCAGCTACAGTAACAGTCATTGCCACCTCACTCTATCCCATACCTGTGCCTTGATTCTGCCCCATCAGTCTTAGTCCCTTCCCCAAGGAACTTATAATAATTTCAAAACTCAGCTGTGTCCCAGTTTTGAAGTTTTGATCTTGGAGC
>PVHP010039404.1:0-16371 GCA_004024765.1 Zapus hudsonius | reverse complement strand
TGTGGTAGTTTGAATAATGTCCCCCAAAAGAATTAAGGATTTATTAAAATTATTAATTGTCTCCAGGCTTCTGGCTAGAGGAAGTACCACTTTGGCCTAGCCTCCTGGGGACTTTGGATGTAAAATACTAAGGATAGATATGCAAAAGAAGAGCCAGAACCCTGACCTGGAGTTCTATTTTGTGAATCAGTGTGTTACAGTGTGTTTGCTTGGTGCTGGTGCTGGGCTTCTGTCTGTGTCTCTGCTTGCTTCTGTGAAAGGGGGCCAGCTTTCCCTTAACTTCTTCCCCTGGATCTGTTCAATAAATTTTCCTCCCCAAATCGTGCGTGGTTTGGAGATTCATCCCAGCGGCGTTTGGCTGACTACAACAGCCACTTTGATGGGCATTTCCAGTCATCACAATTCTCAAAAGATATACTATGCTTCACAAAAGGCAAAGTAAATTAGAAATATGCCAAGACAATACTATGCTTCTGTAAAAATTTGGTAAATATTATAGAATGTCTCCCCCCAAGGTATTTTCTAAGATATGGTTTATATCTTTTTTGTGAAGTAGAAAAAAGACTATATTTATTGAATTTAAAGTATTTATAAATAAATAATATAAACTAATACAAAAGAATAAACACTTAAGTACATTTGCATCACACTTTCTTGTCCATGATGTAGAAATGACAAAACACAGAACATACCTGCTACATTCTAACAATGTAACTTTAAGACGGCCTTCAGTAAGTGCCCACTGTTGTATATGGATAAGCTCGTCATCATCTTCAAATCCTTGTGAGGTTTGATGAGGAAAAAACGGCTTAAACCTGGCAAAAGTAAAGATCAGTCTGAATTTCTGAATAATAAATACCAAGTTTAGAGCATAGCAGCAATGCCTAATTTTATTTTAAAAACTCAAAACAGGACATTAGATACTGTATGTGCTCTACAAAACCAAGCTTACCACACTTTCTCATAACTATCAAGCACACAGAACCTTCATGAAAGCACCCAGGAGTCCAGCTCTTACAGTGTGCCCTCACTGACAAGCCAGGACACTTAGAATATAGGAAAGGGAAATGCAGAATTAGCCAGCAGGCCCCCAAGTTTGGACAAGAGCAAGAGAGATTTTTTGGACAGATGGGAAGCATGTTCCTACAGTACAAGATCAAAAGTCAGAATGCTCTGCTCTACAGACACAAAATGATAGTGATTAGTAAGCATGCAATAATGATGATAATAATATTAGTAATACCAGCAAGAATTATAGCAGTGAGTTTTCACTGAAAATGGTGACTATCTGCCAGGTGACGGTGCTCCAGAGTGATTACTACTGCTAGCTTAACTTTCCAGATGAACAGTGTGGCTTGAAGAGCTTAAATATTCTGCTCAACTTTATACAGTAATGGCCAAATCAGAATTCAAGCTAGTTTGGCTCCATCAAAGTCAAACCAGGAGTCTTAGGAGATGGCTCAGAGGGTAAATTGTTCTTCACACAAGCATGAGGATTTGAGTTAAAATCAAGTATGGCAGCGCATGCCTGGAATCTCATCACTGGGGAGGCAGAGACAGAAGATCTCTGGGCTTACAGGACGGCTGGTCTAGCCAGGTTGGTGAACAACAGGTTCAGTAAAAGCACTCAATCACCACTTATTTCCAGCACTATGACAAGTTTTGGGTCTCCCCAAGAGTCACTGTCATCTGGAAAAAGAAGTTTCCTTGACCAATGGAGAGAGCAGCATTAATCTAGGGGCATAAACATAATATAAATAATTATGGGCAATTTGATGAGTACACCATAACCTTTTAGTCAGCCAACAGCAGCCATAGGATGAATATTTCAGACTAGGGTTTCAGTACTGGGAATGAATTCCTTCCAATGTACTGGGCCTCAGAGCCAATCAGCACAGCTGTAACAGTCATACTATCATTGCCCTGCTGAGGACCTCCTGCTTGGCTAGAGGGTGTAGCACACAGTGTGGATCCAAAGTTTTGATTCCTCTCAAGTAGGCTGCACAGAATTTTTCAGCACTATGACAGCTAGCCAAGGACGGAGCCTTCCAGCTTTGTTCCAGATCGATGTTTCCAGAGTCCTGTGACCTATGCATAAGGCTCAGTGAATACTGCAGAAGGGGAGGCAGAAAGGATGTAAGAGCCAGAGGAAATGAAGGAATACTCCGGGACACTAGCTTCTGGCTTCATGTCTGATACTTCATGACCTCACAGTGGCTGTCATGATCTCCACAAGACTTCTACATTATTGAGCTTGTCAATATTTTGACATGGATGATAGAGGTAGGCAAGAGAGGAAGGGAGGAAGGGAAGAAGGGAGGGAGGAGCTGAAGAGACTGCTTAGTGGTTAAAGTTCAATTCCCCAGTACCACATATAACATCAGATGTATAAGGTAGCACATGTGTCTGGAGTTAGTTTGCAGTGGCTAAAGGCCCTGGAGTTCTCCCCCCCCCTCTCCCTCCCTCCCCCTCTCTCTCTCATAAAAAATATAAAATAATTCTACAAAAATTTGGTATGAAAACCAAGTCTGTGGCTCTGTCTCCCAGGAAGTTCCAGGACACAGACTACACTCCAGACCGCTGAGCTCCCAGATAGAGGGTGTTCTTCAGGAGGAAAAAGATTGAACAGAGTTTCTCACTAAGCCTCAAGCTACTTTTCACTGAGGCTAAATTCTAGAAGGTACGATCAAGAGGTGGGGACTCATCTTTAATCCAATCCCAACTTGAGGAGTAAGGGGTCGACCTTGAGTACAGAAACCCGAAAGGACAGTAACTATTTGTACTTTGGCCCATGGTGAGAACTACTAGCCAGAAAGACCATCAATCTAGTGCTCAGCTCCAGGCAGAAGGCTGTCACTGTTCCCCACCCCTACCTCCAAATCCTTGGTTGGGAAATTTTCCTGAGAGGAGGAAGAAAAAGAGACATGCAGGCTAAACAGCTGTCATGGTTTGATCCAGGTGTCCCCCACAAACAAATGAATGTCTTCTGGGTAATCAATCCTCAGCTGATGGCAGTTTGGATTTTACAACCTCGATGGAGCTGTGTTGTTGGGGGTGGGTTTTGGGGGGTTATAAGCCAGCTTCCCTTTGCCAGTGTTTGGCACGCCTTCCTGCTGCTGTTTCCAGTGCTGTGGCGGAGGTGATGTCCACCCCTCTGCTCATGCCCTTTCCCTGCCAGGATGGAGTCTTCCCCTCGAGTCCGTAAGCCAAATAAGCCCATTCTTCCACAAGCCACTTTTGCTTGGGTTCTTTCTGTGCAGCAACTAGAAAGCTGACCGCAATAATAGCTATCTCTAAAGCGTCCTTTAAAGAACTATACATAATAGTCTATAGAGACACTCAAACTTCAGGTTATTATCAGGAAAAAGGAGATTTTAGCTAAAAGACAATTAGAAGATTCATGAATGTAAGGAACATATAGCACAGACATAGCAGACTGAGATTCCAGGGGAGAACAACACAAGAAAGCTGAGTACCTCTCTCTCCTAGGGTCAAACAAATATCAAACCTGACCTAAGAAATCCTGAAGGAGCCAATTTGATTAGGTTAGAGAAAAATTTGTGCCTTGGAGCACTGCTATAAATAACAGGATCAAAATCAAAACCTTAACTCAGATTGTACTCTACAGAAAACAAACCACTGCTCATGCCTGCAAGTCCAGTACAGATTGTGTCTCAAAACAAACAAAGCCACTAATAGGCACTAGGGTAGGAGTGACCAGAAACCACAAATTGCTACAATGTATTATCAAAAATTTCAAGTCTCCATCCCCCCAAAATTACAGATAATTCAAGTAAACAGGAAAACATGTTCTATTAGAGAAACAAATGGCTTGTGCGTGATCAGAAAAAGACTTTAAAAGAGCCACTGTAGCTGGACATGGTGGCACATGCCTTTAATCCCAGTACTTAGGAGGCAGAGGTAGGAGGATCGCCATGAGTTTGAGGCCAGCCTGAGACTACATAGTGAATTCCAGGTCAGTCTTGGCTAGAGCAAGACCCTATTTCAAACCTCCCACCCCCCAAAAAGCCATTGTAAATAATTATGTTCAGAGGAAAAAGAAGAGGGGGCATGGTAAAGTAAAGGTATTATAACATGTCAAATTAATATCAATATTAATATCGATTAATATTAATATTAGTATCAATACAGAGATATACAAACAGAAAAAGAAATAGAAATCTATAGTTGAAGAATACAAGTAAAATATTTATCTGAAGGACTTTGAGCTGATTCAACTGGCAGGGAAAGAACTAGTAAATTTACAGATAAACAGAGGTTAGCCAAGCCAGAGAGAGGAAAATGAAAAACGAACCCAGCTCTAGAGAACGATGTGACTCCATTATGCACACCAACCATGACATAGTATTAGTACTAGAAACAAGATGGGGGAAGAGAAAGAAGGGAACAGAAAAAAAAATTCTAAGACATAAGAGAGTCAGCTTCTGCCACAAAGACCCCATATGATTCCATTCATGTAAGAAGGCTATGAAGGCAGCAGGCACGTGAGTGGTCATTTAGCACTGGGGACAGGTAAGGGATTAGGAGGGTGATAGCTCAAGGTTATTGGTTGACTTTCCAAGGTACAAAAATGTTCTTGAGACAGGCATGGTGACAAACCTTTTAATCCCAACTCTTGGGAGGCAGACGTAGGAAGACCATGGTGAATTTGAAGTTGCCCTGAGACTACATAGTGAATTCCTGGTCAGCCTGGGCTACAGTGAGACGACCATACCCTGAAACAAAAAATGTTCTAAAATCAACTGTAATGGTTGCATATATGTGTAAGTATACTTAAAAAAAACTACTGAATTCCAAGCTTAAAGTAGATAAACTATGGAATATGACTTTCAATAAAGTTGTTAAAAAAAACACTTTCTCTTTGTGGTAGTTTGAATGATCCCCATAGACTCAGAAGAATTATAAAATCTTGTAACTTGGGTCTCCATCTACATGGCTAGAGGAGATGTCACTGGGAGTGGATTCTGGAATCCAGCCCAAAGGTATTCAGACTAATCTGAGCTCTGCCTGGACTTCTGCTTGCTGCTTTTTGGTGTTTGATGGCTGTTTGGTTTTCTCTGCATGAATGCATGGAAGCAGCTTCTTCTCCCAAAGATGGAACTTTCCCTAGATCTGTAAGCTTGAAATAAATCTCTTCCTTCCCAAACTATGTCTGGTTTTGATGTTCATCCCAGCAACATGGAACTATCTATAACATTCTTGAAACTGCTTTGATATATAAATATTTGGCTAGAATTATCTGATGAAATGATAAAACCATAAATGACAGCTTCATTAAGACAAATCTTAGTACCCTTAAGGCTTAGGAGAAACCTGTTTCCTGAATTGCTACCCTAGCAAGTACTGACTGTGTCAAACACTTCATATTTACTTTCTACCCTAATCCTTAACAACCCCAAAACTAGTCCATAAGGAAAGTCTTGGAACTTTCACATCTAGTAAATGCTACTGCTGGAACTCTACTGGCTTGCTAAGAGCTCCATAGACCACTGCTGCATAGGGAACTTAACAGTTACATTATTTGCTCAGTTCTGGAGGCTGAAAGTCTCTGACCATGGTTAACAGGGCTGTGCAGCACGCCTGGTGCTGGTTTCAGAAGCCTGAAAAAAATGCAGGAAAGCAGGTCATCAAGTACACAAAGTTCCGGGAGCCCCATGAGCATCAGTTTAAAGCAAGGTGAGGTCCCTGTGTGGAGACTCAGTATGAGGATGAATAGGTTCTGGTCGCTATTGAAATGTGACAGTGGCAAGCAAGGATAAATCCCTGTATTGCAGGCCTAACAAGGCCATTATATGGAGCTGTTTATGTGAACCATGGAACACTGGTAGTTTGGGATAAAAGTTTTCTCCAGAATGCTCAGCCCAGCTGGAGGGCCTCAGCGATCATTCTTGCCTAACATGTGCAAGGTTCTGGGTTCAATCCCCAGCACAGAAAAAAGAAAGGAAGGAAGGCAGAGAGGGATGGAGGAAGAAGAGAAGAGAGGAAATAAACAAGGTCTCCTGTTCTATTTGGTATTTAAATTATGTTCAAATTAAAATGAAATGAGACAATACCAAGTGTTGGAGGGGATGTGAAACTGCTGAGGTAGACTAAATTATAAACTATGAAATTGTCATTTCCTATTGAACCTGAAGAGATGTACAGCTCATGACTCAGGAATCATAATCAAAGCATATCCTTGAACAACAGAAATGTGAACAAATGTTCATCAAAAAGATGAGGGTAAAAATGTTTGTCAAAACAGTCTACAATTGGCCCCCTAAATGGAGCAGTTAGCTGGAGGCAGAGCCACATGTTAGAGTACACCACACAAATTCAATGAATAAACTACAGCTATGCCCAATGTGGTAGTTTGAATACATATCCCCAATAGACTCAAGTATTCTATTACAGCTTACAATTTGGGTCTCCAGCCTGCTGGCTAAAGGGAGTGTCACTGAGGGCAGGCCTGAATTTCAGCCTAAAGGTATGCAGAGCAGTTTGGTCTCAGGTGTCCTGCTTGCTGCAGGTTCATTGCTTGCTGGCTGGTGGTGGTGGTGTTTCTGTGCTTGGATTTATGAAAGGGAGTCCACCTCCTCTGCCATTATGGAACTTCCCTGGATCCCTTCCTCCCATAAACTGCCTGGTTTGGATGTTCATCCCAGCAATGTGGAGCTGACTACAACAACCAACACCCAACAACATAGATTACCAAAAACATTTAGACACAGAAGTTAGATTCCCCCCCCCAAAAAAAAGAGTGCACACAGTATTATTCAATTTATAGAAAGTTTAAAAGCAGCCCAAAAGGCATTAGCAGTTAGGAGAGTGATTACTTTTTTGACCAAGAGGGAAGGAATAGTTACTAGATAGCACAGGAAGAGTTTCTTAGTGTATGTGTTTGGGGGGTTACTGTTGCTTATTTGGAAGGCTGGTTTTGTGGATCCATTTACCTTGTCAAAATTCCCTGAGCTAAGCTTTTACAAGTAGTGAGTTATACCTCGATTACTTCAAGGAAAAGAAACATGTTTGATTTCGACATGTCCACTACTTTAGTAAAAATTCAGAAAGTATGACTTCTTCTCATATGTGGATCTGAAGGAATCTTTTGTAACATTTAAAATATATTGTCACTCTAGGATGCCTTTTCAAGATCCTTCTGTAAAGCAATCTGGATGTCAGTGACACTGCCATCACATGGTAGCAGTGAAACTGTTTGCAAACACTGGGACCCATGGAGAAAAAGGATTTGCTGCAAACCCAATATAAAAACATGCTGAGGTTAATCCAATCCACTTCAGTCAAGGTTCCTGTGTCCTTACCTGGTTAATATCCACGCTAGAGTTTTCAATCCAAGAAAAGAAACATTGTAACAATTAGACCTCGTTTACAAAAGAATAGTCCATTCAATGAAGAGCAAGCCTTCTAACTCTGGAGGCAAAGCATTGATTGAGAAGAGGACACAAAATTTATAGTGATACAAATAGTGATTGTAGTCTCCAATCCATGTGATTTCAGCAATGGTTTTCATCTCCCTCGGCTTCAGCTTCTTGTTCTATCTTTTGATAAAGATACTTCATCTGCCATCACTTTTTATACTGTAAGGTATCATTAACAATGTTACCTGCTAAACATAGAATTCTTAAGGTGTCTATGTCACCTCTGAGGTACTTGTCAACACACTCTAAAAGTCTGCCCATATTTATCAAGGTTCACAAGTTCTGTTCTTTACACCCATACAGTGAGACCTCAACTCTCAGCACATGTAAAACACTCTAAGATTAAAAAAACAAAACAAAAACTAGTTTGTTCTAAAAGCAGCTTTTTCTCCCACATGATGTCCAAAATAGTATCAATCTTATCAATCAGCAAAAAGAAATAAAAAGATGTCTAAATCTTAGACATTATCTAGGTTAATCTCATTTTCTATAGAAAGCGAGGCCCTTGAAAGTGAACATGCCCACACAACTAGTTATTAGAAATATTGTCCCAATTAAGCCTGTTTGTATACCTATAGTAAGAGTTCACCTAGCTTGCACTCAATGTGCAGGCATTGTTCTAGGAGTTTTACCTGTATTATCAACTCATTTAGCTCTTACAATATGCATGTGAGGGTCTTTTAAAAAAATCTTAACTGACCCAAACCATCATATATATTGTTCATATACAGCCTGCTGAATTGAAATAGTTATGCTGTGGAATGACTAAATTAAGCTACTGGTTAACCTAATGCATTATCTCACATGTTACAACTTTTTGTAGTAAGAACACTCATGAAGAGATTTAAGAGTTCAAGTATGTGGCACCAAGCAAAGTTCCTACTTTTTAATAGAAGGCATAGAAATCTTGGGGGCCAGAGAGATGGCTCAGTGAAGAAAGCCACACAAACATGAGGATCTGAGTTTGGACCCCCAACACCCATGTAAAATGCTGGGCATGGAGGCACACACCCCAATAATCCCAGCACTGGGGAGGCAGAGATAGGAGGATCCTTGGAGCTTGCTAGCTGGCTTGTTCTAGCCCAATTGGTGAGCTCCAAGTTCAGTGAGAGACCCTATCTCAAAAATAAGGTAGAGAGCAACTGAGGAAGGCAACTAATATCAATAACCTCTTGCCTACACACAGGCAGGCACATGCACAAAGCCCCGGTCTTCTTTTCTTCTGTATGCTTGAGTCTTATCAAACTGGCTTCTTCACTGAATTCCTAGAGATCTCTTACAATATTTGGATTCCATTTGAGAGGGAACTAGTAAGACAGTTTTATTATTAGATAGCCAGTTAGGAGAGGGTCTGCCTGCTTCAGCAGAACAAGAGTTCAGCCTCGGATCTAGCCTATCCAATCAGCCTATCCAAACTCACTCCCCACTCTGGTGTGTTGACCAAGCGAGTTCCCTGAGCCCAGACCAATCAGCTCTCTCTCTCTCAGACTCGTCTGAGCCAGAAGGTAAAGCCCACCACAATAAGATTATAAATAGATGCCTTCCAGGTAGGTGTAGCCTCTTTTTGGCTGTTTATCTCTCCTGAACCTCCAGATTCCTGCTCTGGTAAAGCCCCACTTCCCCCAGCCCAGCCCAGCCCAGCTCTATTCCCACATGAGC
The DNA here is from genome assembly GCA_004024765.1 of Zapus hudsonius. Classification (NCBI taxonomy): domain Eukaryota; kingdom Metazoa; phylum Chordata; class Mammalia; order Rodentia; family Dipodidae; genus Zapus; species Zapus hudsonius. Next base: position 7,273 of record PVHP010039404.1, on the reverse strand, counting down.
GCTCTACCCCCTCCTGCCTTCCACATGGCAGGATGTGCTTCCATCTCTTCCTTTCCTTCTTTTGTTTCCTCTTTTCTTTCCCCCTTCTTCCCTTCCTCCCTCTCACCCTCCTTTTTTCTTTGCAACCAGAAAGAGACACAGGGAGAGAATGAACGAGCCAGGGCATCTAGCCTCTGCAAACCAACTCCAGATGCATGCGCTACTCTGTGCATCTGGCTCTATGTGGGCAATGGGGAATTGAATTTGCATCATTAGACTTTGCAGGCAAGTGCCTTAACCACTGAGCCATTGCTCCAGCCCTGTTTCCTTTTCTTAATCTAATAAAGTCGCTCTAAATCTTATCCTCTTGTCTGTGGATTTTAATTCTTTAAATTCATAAGACAAGGACCCAGCACACTCCTAATTTATTGGTGCATTGGTGTATAGTGGTGCATTGGCAAGGAACCCCAAGGCTCTCATTACACATTTCCTTTGCGATTTCCTCCTCACTCCATCTCCTTGTCTAAAGCTAAACTACTCTAACAGTCATCTCATCTCTCCAATAAATAGGCTTACATGGGAATAGAGAGACCCAAAGTGAGATCTGCAGACCACAGTCTTATTCACACTCGGGAATGTGGGCTGCATCAAGCCTTAGGAGGAGACTAAAGGAAGTAGTCACTCACCAGCAACTGGAGTCCTGTGTGATTCTTGCCCTTCAACCTGGCTCTCTCCCACTAGGAGCTAGCAAACACAAGTAGTCCTGAAATTATTCTGCATAAACTTAAACTACATGAATCAGAGTGTTCATTTTTATAGTGTTTCTTCAATTATCATGCTTCAGAAGTAGTATTCCTTTAAACATCAAGTTCCTTCTTACTTAAAGTATAACTTAGGGGCTGGGAGATATTATCAGTCAGTAACGTGTTTGCCCCACAAGCATGATCTCCAGTATCCATGTAAAAATGCCAGGTATGGTGGTGTGCACATGTAATCCCAGACAGGAGGATCCCTGGGGCTCACTGTCCAACCAGGCTAGCCTAATTTAAAAACTATGCTTAGGGAACTTTGGGGATGGGGAGAGATGGCTCATAGGCACCCTCGATTCCAATAACAATGTGCGGTATATACTCTTTATTTTCAGAGGAGGTCATCAAGAAGTAATCAAGGAGGTAATGAAGGCGCTCAAGCATCTTATAAAGGTTAACAGTAAATGACTGGTACCATCAAAACTGCCTTGTGAGCCTTATAAGACAGAAATGGCCACTGAAATAATGTCTGTAAAAGTCAACAATGGTAGGGGGGAGAGAGAGGGAGGGAGAGAGGGGGGAAGAGTGAGAGTAAGAATGTACATGAAGGGAAAATAAACATTAGGTTGGTCTAGTGGTTTTCAAATTCCTTTTTCTTAAGACCCCTATATACTTTTAAAAATTACTGAAGGTCTCAAAGAGCTGGTGATTATATCTATTAATATTTCTCATGAGAAATTTAAAATGAAGCACTTGAACATACAAGTCTGCTATCAACGTGATGGTGTCATAACATCATTTGACTTCTAGAAAATTCTACCATAAAAGAATGAATGAGAAAGGCAACTAGAACTCTCCTAACAGTTTTAGCTTTTAGGGCCCTTCCCAAGGGCTTAGAAAATCTAAAGGGATGCCTCGACCACATGTGAAAACCACTGAGTTAGACTGTAAAACTCTTAATCATGGCAATTCTAACCCATTACCTTAAGTACATTGTTTCTCATTACTAGACTAAACAAAAGACTTTGAAAAAAAAGAACTGTTAATTTAGTCTCTTCAACACTAATTATTTCTGTAGTGCACAATACTCTGGGTAAGTCGTTATCAAACATTTATTGATTAAACTGAATCTGTTTGGACATATTGTGGAATGATGGAGAGAAAACATCCTAAAGCAAAACCATCACCTCTAGTGTGGTAAAGGCATGAGCAATTTCACATCAAACACGTATGTCTGCTCTTCTTAAGCTAATTGGATGTATCAAACATACAAATTCCTTTAAGACATTAAGTAGAAAAGGATCTGAACAAGAGAAATGAGGAGAAAATTAATACTTTTGGGTTATAACTATGCAGCTGTTTCCTAGCTGTCCTTTACCTAAGTAAAAGCAAAGTGTCTTTGAAGTGTAACTTATTTTGATATTACCTGTATCTCAATATGCCAGGTCATAGTAATCAGCTCACTCAAGCTGGAACTTATTAAAAGACGATGCTTGTAAGGTAAGCGATCTGTGTCTGCAGATTGACAGCAATCTACTCTAGATCTGTTAGGGTGAGCGCCAGGCTGCAGAAGAAGCAGGAGAGTGAGTGCTAAATACTGCTAGAGCATTTGCCTAACTCATTCTCGAAAACCTTTAAAAGCTAGTTTTTGAAATTTTTAGAAAATGTTTGCTTGTTTATTTGCAGAAGAGAGGAACTCTGGGACACTAGGGCCTCTTGCCACTGCAAACAAACACCATACACATGTGCCAGTTTGTGCATCTGGCTTTAAATCAAATTCAGGCTGGCAGGCTTTGCAAGTAAGCACCTTTAACTGCTGAGCCATTTCTCCACAGCCCACAAACTAGGTATTTTACTTCATTCAGTTTCAGAAAAATAATAATCAGTATGCCTCCCCCCGCCAAGGACAAAATAAACCAAGCAATCTATACTAATTAGAACTGGAAGAGAAATTCCTTATCTTCTAACTCTACTACCTCAGGGCCAGAGGCCAAGCTAACTAAGACCTAAGAGCACAGATTATTTCCTCAGCTCCAGCAATCAGCGCCACAGCCTGGTTCTCCCTGACTACCATGTTTCTCTGGCTCCATGGTCATTAAAATTTATGTATTCTAAGTAAGTAATTTACTCAGATATTTGAAGTAGGTAGTCTATTCAGATATATTAAGTAAGCAATTTACTTAAAAATAGGCTACAATTTAGATATACTGTATTTATGGACTTTATCCCAAATTAGAATTGTCAAGAATTTTCTCTTCACATTTTACACATCTCAGATCTGAACTAAATTTAGTTTGTACTCCCAACTACACGAGCATTATGAGACAGAAGGACATGTTTTACTACAAACATTTAAATTCTTGCCATGTCAAAAGCTTGCCATTCTGGTCTACTTAAAGTCCTGAGACCAATACTGAGAACTAATCTTTAGCGCCATTCTTCCTTAAATACATGAATTCTTGGGCAGAAACGCCCAGTGTGCTGAATAGAGAATGAAATGTGTTCTAAAGCATTTCGCTGATTTCACAAAACTTGGCAATTATGCAGTAGACTAATAAAAACAAGTTTTATTGTTATTCTATATTGGGACAGGAAAAGCATGATCTACAGTTTATCAATATTGACTTTTCTAGGAATGTGATATTAAAAACCAAGGCTTCTGGAGTGTCAGCGAAGGCTGCAAACACATCTGCTTGGTTTTCGCTTGTGTGGAGATGAGAGGGGGCAGCAACCATACGGTGGTGCCAAGACAGACCTTGGAATCCTTACAGTGAACTGCTCAAGAGCTCAAAGAGAACAGCATGCCCGCATGCAGGGTGAGGAAAGAGGCACACTTCTTAAATACTCATTTAATGAACGCATTGGGTTATATATCATCAGTCTGTGCCTGTAATGACAACCTTTAGTGATTAAAAAGTTAAATTTGCTTAATACATTGCTTAGAAATCCTAGAGAACACCTAGTCTTCACATAGGGCCCAAACGAAACCTATGAGAAGGTGACAAGACAAATAGGAGACCAATCACCACAGCAAGTCTGATAACCCATGAAAGGTCAATGGAGACAGACACCAACGATACCCAACACAACCCAGGGTAAAGATCCAGAGATACTTAAGATCTCAACAACAAAGCAGACTTAAAACTCACCCACCATGACTCAGGGAACTGAGCAAAAGAGGGGCCAGAAAGATTGTAAGAGCCATGGTGGAGGAGAATATCCAGAGACATCGCCCCCCTTAGCAACAATACACAAAGGGGAAGAAAAAAAGAAAAAAACTGGTTCCTCTGGTGCAGTTCATAACCCCCTAACCTATGGACAGATCCAGTATGTGCACCAAGGAGGGACCTCAGTGGGTGGGGGACAGAGAGGAGGAAAACGGGGACACATTAACAAGGTTTGCTCATAAATGTATATATTTATTCATAATAAAGATATAAAAAAAGAAATCCTAGAGACTGAATTCAAAATCATTTCACTTACATGGCTGAATTCACTTTGTGAAAATTCATTGTTGCAAACAGGATTTTGGCAATCTCTGTATATAGACATACATACACATGCTGGACTTCAAAAATAAATTTTTAAAAAATATATATTTATTGTCCATAATGAGTTACATTATTTAGTGGGCAAACAATGAGTTGTTATCCCCAATTCCCCAAAGCCCCCCCTCCCCATCCCCAATCAGCTGGATATCCTCCTCCATAGGTCGTCTGGATCAGTCCTTGTGGCACCATGGATAGCCTAGTTTTCAGCCCAGTTCTCCTGGCCCAAGTGTGTTGTTACTGAGGGGTGCCATGCCTCTGGATAGTCTCCCCCACCACGGCTCTCACAATCTTTCTGCCCCCTCTTCCGCTCAGTTCCCTGAGTCATGGTGGGTGAGTATTAAGGCTGCTTTAATGTTGTGAGCTTAGGGGGCTTTGTGTCGAAAATTGTTACAGAGAAAAAAAAATCTAACATTTAAAGGGCTAGTTCAATTCTAAAATATAGCATGTTAAAAGGTGGCATTTAAAAGGGGAGTCTGAAATGTGAGCCTTTGACTTTCTGTGGGAAATACTTCCAGAAGAGAGAATAGCAAAGGCCCTGTGGTCGAATCATCACACTTGAATCTAAGAAGAATACCAGATGGCAGGAATGGGCTGAGTAAAGAGAGAGAAGATGGGTCAGAGACAGACAGGCTAGGAAGGAGTTAATTCCATAATGCTCTCTGGAGGGATAGCCATGTTACAAATACACCTGCTGGGTCACACCTGTACTGCCATGTGTTATTAAGGAGAGAAATAGAGGAACTAGAAGGGGGCAGGGATAGAGAAGGGGAGGAAGAGGGAAAAGAGAGGCACCTTCTCTTTGTGGAAGAGGCTTGGGTATGTGTTTGATCACTCAGCATAACACTGGACATAACAGGAGTAGAGGTTTAGCTACAAGTATTCTAACTAATTCAATACTACTTAAATGGGGGGGGGGGACCAAACAAACAAAAAAACCTGACAAAATGCTTTTTAAAAAATTCAGCATCCACTCAATGAAGTTGGTGAAAGGGAGTTTATGGCATCATCATTCGTATCAGGGAGAAGCTGGGAAAAAACAGCAAGGAAGTGTCTAACTCATGGCACTCCTGATCAATGTCATCCCATTTGCTTGTTAAAACAAGTGAGGTAGGTGTATTTAGAAAACCAAAGATATACTGGGGGTGGGGAAGAAAGATACTAACATTGGACTACTGAGTATGATCCTATTTTTTATAAATTAACAAAAATAAAAATACATTTCTTAAATGTTTTCCATATATTACAGGAGACTTTTTACTTTGATATTACATCATGTTCAAACTGCCTGAAATTTTTAAATGAGCTTATTACTTATTTGAAAGGGAAAATCATGCATGTTTTACCTACGAAATATGATACATCTCTTGTAAAATGTCTCATATAATCAACAAATATGGATCTGATTAGTCCTAAAGGTAAGATACATATGCTCAATAGCTATCACATATGGTTTATATCCACAATCAAACAGCATCATCATTTCTTGGAAGAGCTTTGTCCCGGTTGTCTATCTGGAAACAGAGCTGATTCGGACTCAGAGCCACGTTATTCCACAGTTATCCTACAGGAGAGTTCACCTCCTGGACAAACACCCACAACCAATTCCATACAGAGTGCCACATTCTCTCCTAGACTCTGCAGGTCTGCTCATCTGAAGACAGACAGCCCTGAGTAAAGTACAGTAAGTATGTAGTTTTATGCCAGAGTGAGCACTTCAGTAAGAGAGATTTAGAACTGTTCTGCAAAATGTCTGCTAGTGACCAGGCAGTTGACTTTCTGACTTTCCAAAGAAGTTTCTACTGTGACGCCAATCAAGTGTCACTATGTTCACAAAGTGATTTAATAACACTAACTTCCTGGTGACATTCTTTTCAGAAAGTGATGGGACTAAAGGTCAATATCTAACTTTTTTTCCCTATGCATTGTCAATAATTAGATACACTGTATGAGTCAGTCTTGTGACTTTTGAACAAAATATTTAAGGATAGAAACTTTAACTTAAGATGTCAAATTCTTGAACCATTGAGTCCAAATGCCGCACACAGCTACAGAAAAATTTTACCAACAGGGCAAAGACAGACAGAGACAGAGAAATTACACTTACTCAGAGGCTTGTTCAGAAACACCAGGGCTATGCAACCTCGGCTCCACTCTAAGAAGCTGAACAAGACCATTCAGTCCCTCACATCTGTGTGAGCATCCTAGCTTTAGTTTAATTTGCAGCTTCAAAGTTGTATCCTGTCTGTGTTTTCAATATGAAGTCTAAGAACCCTACACAGGCAACAAGGGGACTATTAATTTCATGAAATTAAATGAAAACCTACTTGTACATTGTTTTGACAAAAATTATCTACAGCTTACATTAACTTTCCAAAAAAAAAAAAATCACAAGAAAAGGCTAGCACTCTTAAAAAGGCTCGGAAGTACTTTTAAAAAGCATATTAGTGGGCTGAAGAGATGGCTTAGTGGTTAAGGCATTTGCCTGCAATGCAGAAGGACCAGAGTTCAATTCCCCAGTGCCCATATAAAGCCAGATGCAGTTTATTTGCAGAAGCTGGAGGCCTTGGTGTGCCCATTCTCTCTCTCTCTCTCTCTCTCTCTCTCTCTCTCTCTCTCTCTCTCTCTCTCTCTCTCTCTGTGTGTGTGTCTTAAATAAATATTTTTTTAAAAAAGCATATTAGTTTTTTGTCTTTAAGGGTTAAAAGCAGAGAATCACCAAAACTTTCCTATACAATGACAGGTAGTAAATATTTTTAAATTTGCAGGTCCATACAGTTTACCCTGTCTTTTTAAACAATTTTAAAATTTGAAAACATAAAGATAAATCTGAAATTAACTTAGAATAATAACTGTTTGATCTCTACAGATATAGCATGGGACATTGGGAATCCAAGATTATTTTTTATTCATGACTCTAAGAAAGACACTAACTCCTTCTAAGTCTCAATCTTCTCCGACTGTAAAAATGAGATGCCCACTTCCCAACTCAAGAGT
>PVHP010039403.1:0-16354 GCA_004024765.1 Zapus hudsonius | reverse complement strand
TATATCCTAATAAGGAGTTGTTTATGACCTAAAGTCAGGGAGGATAGGGCAGAGGTCGGTGCCATCTTGGCAATACCAGCCATTTTATGCCATACTGTAATTATAGCAGCCATTTTATATATGCAGGCTCACCACATTAGCCTAACGAGATGCACAATAGCAGTATCTATCAGGAGGACATACATGCAGCCCATGCCCAGGAAGAACCATCAAGTGAATGTTACCATGTCACCTGAATGTTCTCCTTTTCTTCAGAGGCCCATATGTCTGGAAAGAAGTTTTGCATGATCTCATGATTCATGGTTCTACAAGAACCCCCAAGGATGGCATTTTTATGCAGACCCAGCTGCAAACTCAGTCATGTCTGTCCCTTGAATTTCTGATGGTCAGGCACAATAATTTTATTATTTACAGAAATGGAAGACGACTCAATTGAAGCCAATGTTCTGTGGAAAGCTAATTTCTGAAGGCTTAGGGGAACAACCAGCAGAAGAGAAGTATCCATGTGGGCTCAGCTACTCTGCACAGCTGAGAGAATTTGGCATCATGCTGGTCACACTTTTACGTCAAAGGTATCACTTTGCTTATTTGGCTAAAGCATTTAATGGCATCCTGTTGTAAGAAGGAAAAGGAAAAATCCTGGAATGTTCTGGATAATTCCTTATCATAGAAGCATACTATATCTTCTGTACATCCTGCTAGACTATTGAATGCAAGAGGGGAAACTCTTTGGTTATACCATTTATTTCAGTATTTTGTTGTTGGGCAATCTTCATAGCAGGGACACGCCACTGGGATCAACCTTCAAAACATGCACAGTTGTGAGAGGAAAGGATTTATTGAAGCTTCAGATCTAGGAGAAGTTCCCTAATGGTGAAAGATGCTGGCCTCCTTTCACAGGTTCAAGCAGAGAGAGGAAAACATCACCAGCACCATACACACACAACAGCAAACAGTAAACTATGCCAGGCTCAGACTTCACTATTCATATCTATGGATCTACCCCAGAAGCACATTAGGGCTGGAGCCTAGGATTGGTCAAATTGATACCTCCTCCAGCTAGGAGACTGGAGACAAATTCTTAATAAAACTCCTTAAATTGGGGGGCACCTATTCAAACAACCTCAGCAATTGAATAGATAGAAATTTGAAGTGTACCAGAAAAATCTTCCACTTTATAATACCAAATGGGCATACCTAGGGATGTTCTTTCCGACCATGTTTTATTTTTGAACTATGGTCTATTTAGTACTATGTATCATGATTTGAGCATGCTCAGAAATGTGCCTACCCTGAAACATCCTCCCCATATGAATATGCATGAGGCTCCCTAATCAATCCCTCTCTCTTTCTTTGCTCTAGAAGAGTACACTCTTTCCATGAAGCTCTTCATTTTAGCTTGCAAGCTGTATTAGATATCCTTCACTGTTTGTATAAACACCTATGCTTCCTGGCCTTGCACTCAAGAAGTGAATCCATTACCGTCAGTTATACTTCAAGTTCGAACAGACTTGATAGGAATGTGAGTGAGTCATATTCAGGGTTTTGATTGTGAGTCATTTTTCTTGACATTCTTCATGGTTGTGGATTGGTAGCTAGTTTGTAAATCAAAACAACAACAACAACAGAGAAACAAAACCCTTACTCTATTCATTCTGCATATGATATATACCTAATAGTTTTTAAAGCTCAGCATCTTTTCTTCTGGGCTGGTATTGAATCTGGGAAAGAGCAAAACTGTGTTTTGTCAATCCCAGCATCTGCACACTGTTCTATTTGTCTGTTTCCACCAGATTTCTCTAGTGTTGAGTACTGAGGAAAGAGAAAAGAACAGAAAGTGATATTTGTTTTCCATTTCCAGGAGCAGAGAATTGTTTCTTAAAAGCAAGGGTATCTGGTGGAATATTCCTCTTAGGGGACACTTGCATGACTTCTTGGAAAATGTCTCATATGGAAGGAACACTCCCTTACTGGAATTTTTTGTTGTTTAATGCTTTTTTTAAATGCACTTTATGTGGTTGGAAGCCTTGGGACCCTGCAAGATTTCAGGTCTGTATCACCATCTTTTCTCAGCTAAAATCAATCCATTTATCCACCTAAACTCCTTGGATTTAAACCCAAACTGGGAAACTCTCTCTGAAATGTGATATGATTTGTCCAAAGGGAAATGCACACATCCTATCCCTGAAGCTCTCTGGGAGTGGAAAGTCACAGAGAAACCTTTAATCCCATTATGGTGGTTTGATTGATGTATTCCCCCAAATTTAGTGTATTCTGAAAGCTTGGTACCAAGCTGGTGGCAGCTTTAGAATTGGCACCCTGTTGGAACTGTGTCTTTGGTGGCGAGCTAATGGGGTTTAAAGCCAGTTTCCCCAAGCCAGTTTTTGGCATATCTTCCTGTGACTCTTTGCAGTGCTGTGGCGGAGGTGATGTCCATAGCTTCCCCTGGAGTCTGTAAACCAAAATATATCATTCCTCCCATTGGCTGCTTTTTGTTTGGTTCTTTGTCACAGCTACTAGAAGCCTTACTTCAAAACTCATCCTTGATATTTCCTCAGTTATGAGGGAAATACTGCGATTTTGAATTTCTGTTTATCAAACATTAAATTAACATAGTCTACTGAAATTACTCTTGATTAATTTACCTAAAAGAAACAATCTTGTAAGCCCTGGCCATTACACTATGACTGTGAAATTCAAAGCCTCACCAGGAGCCTGGAAATAAATAATATTTTAGTCTTCAACTCTTGGTCTACTACGACATTGTGATGGTTCATCATTAGTTATGAACTTGACAGGAATTTCAGTGTCGTGGAAACAAATGTCAGAATATCTGTGAGTGGTTTTCTAGATTCGATTAACTATTAGGAACTACCCTAATTGTGGTATACACTACAGCACCAAGAAAATAATGATTACAAATATCAATCTTATATATCCTATAACATAGAATGGTCCAATAATTCTAAATCTAATGCACCCACACAATTATAAACAGGTGCCTTACATATTGTCATATTTACTTCACCAAGAGCTTCATAGACTACAAATATTTTAATTCAATATTTAAAATATCTGGGTCAGTGAGGGGCATCCCCACTTAATATGGAAACTTAATTTGAAAATACAGTGTCACTTTACCACCTGTACTTGAATCATTTCTCTCCCCTCAGAAAAACTGGAGACTACAACCTTGAAAGCTTAAGAAATCAAATCTCATCCTGAAACAAAATACCTATCATAATTTAAAAGTGTGTTTTAATATTGTTCTAAGAGCTAATGGGTATGAGAAATAATTTTATCACCCAACCAAAACAATAATTGTCATTGTCATTCTGTCTTTATAGTTATAGCTTTCATTTAACACAGTTACTTAGATTTACAACTTACCTTTATGGCTATATTTTATATTTAATGTGTACTTATAGTTTCTAAAAATAAAATATAATTTAGAAAGATAAACATTAACATAATTTAACATAGTCAAAAATATTCTTTTATAGCAGAACATAATTTCAAAGGAAGAATATTGAAAGTAAATCTGGCAAAAATAATCCTCAAAGCACTACAATGGTATTTTTATTTCAATATGCTTAGGTATCCTCATTAAAAAGGGAGAGATGAGAACATTTCATTTTCATCACAATAAAGCATGTAGAGATTTTATAGCATTCAAAGCTAAAGTCTTCTATCAAGAAAATGTTTCTTTTTATCTCGGTTTTATTGCATATACCGGATTTGATCCAGTTTGTATGAACACACTGCTATAATTATTGATTTTGTTAAGATACCATTATTGTCATTTTATTTTGATGCCTATGAATAATTTCATGAGTATATCATGCTTCCACTTCTGAGCAAATTTTAAAATACAGCGAAGAAAAAGGATGAAAGTTATAAATTACATTGGGTTGTGTCATAACTACTAGCGCTGTATGCTAGCAATAATAAACTAGGGGAGTATAGTGTATTTATCAAAAGCTATGAAGAATCCACGATTTTTAAAAATATTTTATTCATTTTCAAGCAGAGAGATACAGAGAGAGAGAAGGGGGAGCACCAGGGCCACCATCTTGTGGGTCTAGCTTATGTGGGTCCTGGGGAATTGAATTGGGGTCCTTAGGCACTGGAGGCAAGTGCCTTAACTGCTGAGCCATCTCTCCAGCCCAAATCCATGATTTTGTCATTCAACTCTACTATTGTGAAAGTTTTTTGTTTATATTGTTTTATTAGCCAATATTTTTCTCTTGTGTACACAATTTTCATTAAATATGTTTCTACTGTCCTTTGAGGTTTTACTGTACATTTGTTTTTGTCACATTTATCAATATCTTGTCTAAATTTCATCCATAAATATGTGCATTAATCATTTCAAGTATTTAAATTTTTTTATAACTGAATATATCAATTTTGGATAAGTTATTTTTAATAAGTGAGAATATAGGAACATTTCCATAAATCTAACAGTTCTCATCTCTTCATTATTTTGGCCTATATCACCCAATATCACCTTTATTTATTTGCAAGCAGAGATGTGTGTGTGTGTGTGTGTGTGTGAGAGAGAGAGAGAGAGAGAGAGAGAGAGAGAGAGAGAGAGAAGAACAGAGAGGAAGACAGAGAAAGAGATTCAGTAGACACACCAGGGCTTCTAGCCACTGCCAATGAACTCTATATCAATGCACCACTTTGTGCACCTGGCTTTATGTAGGTACTTGAGAATCGAACCTGGTTCATTAGGCTTTGCAGGCAAGTGTCTTAAGAGCTGAGCCATATCCAGCCCCATATTACCATAATTTTAAAATGTAAATGAATTTGTTTGGGACGATTCCTTTCAAATCATTACTCTGCACCAATATTGATTAATTAGTCTTTTCCCCCCTATGGAAGAAGATTTTATTCTTTTTTAAAAAAATATTTATTGTCAATAATTAGATAAATTACATGAGCAAGTCTAATGATGGTACCCCCATTTCCTACCACCCTGTTTCCAATCCACTGGGGACCCTCCTCAGTGGGCTTGCTGGACCAGTCCATGGAATTGGGGGGTGGTGGTTATGGATTATACAAGAGGGAGCCACCATGACTCAAGGATCTGAGTGGAAAAGGAGGGGAAAGATTGTGAAAGCCATGGTAGGAAGAATACCAGAGCCATCGCCCCCCCCCCAGCAACAAAGGAAAAAAAATCACTTTTATCCTTGTGTTTTTTTATATAATTTCAACATACTTTTTGGTATTATATCAAAATCCATTGTAAAATTTGCTTTTAAAATTGGCATTGTATATTTTGATGAAAACTAAGATTTTCACAAAACTATACCCCTATCACTCTCCTTCTCTAAATTCCATGTTAATTAACTTTATGTGATGTTTTCTCATTTCATCTACAAAATTCTGGATGTTCTTATTAATATTTAATCCTGTGTTTTCCAGGTTGTGATTTTAAGTCACACCTTAAATTTCACTCATTAAATTCTCTATTTTGACAAACAGGAATAAATTGTTTCAAATATTTATATGCATAACTTTGAAGAATTTTAAATGATTTTAAAATTCAAGGTATAGTATGTTATTATCATCAAATTTCCAGTAGACAAAGAATTCATAACTATGGAGACTTTCTCATGGGAAGAAATCATAAATTCCAAGATTGAGTCTCAATTCACTAAATGATTCATAATTTTCCTTTTATAGCTCTGATATAGCCATTACTTTTGGTTTGATTTTTGAATTATGGTTTGTAGTTCAATTTAACTAACCTTACAATGAATGGTTTATGCATTATGGAATATATTTGAATCAGATGCATAAAGCTTTAAATTATAACACAATTTTCTTATTCCTCTCAAAAGATAAGAGTATTTTATAAATTGAGCTGACATGATGAATGACAGAAACTCAAATATTCAGATTTCTATAGGATAGTAAATAATTTTTCTGTAATGGAACCTAGGTTGTGCCATACTTTCCTAGGAGGGTTTGCAACTTTCAGAGAGGACACATTTTTATGGTTAATAACAAAGTGATTCTTTCACATTAAATATGAAGCATTCAAAAATAATAAAATTATCTCCAAACAGTATTTTAAAATTGGAAACCTTCAATCAAAGCATGCATGTATATAAGGATATACATTTATGAATAAGATAAATTCTGATTTAGGATGAGATATGATTCCTTAATTTGTCAAGGTATGTAAACGTGTGTGTGTTTGTGTGTGTGTAAACATTGGAAGCTGGTACATTTATTATTTGTATTATAATTTATACATTATAATAGCATTCAATTACAGATAATCTAAGTCATATTCTATATTCAAAAAACTAACTAAAATTCTTGTCATGCGTGGTAGAACACACCTTTAATCCCAACACATAGGAGGCAGAGGTAAGACTATCCCTATAAATTCAAGGCCACCCTTAGACTACAGAGTGAGTTCTAGATCAGACTGGGCTAGTTGATGACCCTACCTTGAAAAACAAATGGATAAATATGGAACAAAATGAGATCCTAAGATGTTTCCTGATGTGAATTGGATAGAATTATAGCTCAGAACATAACATCCTAGATCACAGAGGTTACACACAGAATAAGAGCATTTTCATTGCCAAATCAATAGGATTATTCATGATATTCTTAGAAAATATTCAGTAAAGTAGGGACTATCTCCAAAATAACACATGTTTTCAGGCCATAAGCATAGCTTGTTATTTTATCAGTCATATTTGAAAATAAACCTAGATGTAAGTAATATTACACCCATGCTGGCAACATTTACAACAAAGGTTAATTGAACAAAAATTCCGGATTCTTGTTGGTGAGAAAATCTCAAACAGACTCTAGAATGGGAATATTTTTTTTCTCCCTTCCCATGTCTCCTTAGTTTTTCCTGTCTGTGATTTGGATCCTATTGTCATAATTATTGTTAATATTAGAAGATCCTTTTTTTCCAGAAACTTCTTTGGTGCTTCATAGTAAGGTTGACAAATCTGGGGATCAAAGCCTTGACCTATCTGATTTAAGGGAGACAGTCCCTTAAATCAAAGCTTGGAGATTAGATAATTATCATTTGATGACTTGGCAGACACAATGTTCTTACTCTAGGTATGGAACCATATTGACAATGAAGAATTCAGCAGAATGTTAGGACTTATGCTAGCAAAGGAATTTCAGGGACATTTTTTCAATATTACTTCAGGTAAACAATAAAATCAAGACAGAGTCGGGGAGATTGAATTTGGATATGGTGATGGGAGGTTTCAGGGTGCATTGTCCCAGTTTTCAGGTGTATATACACAAAACTAAAGTGATGGCACATGGTCCCCATTGTGTGGCTATATGAATAACAAGGGCTGTCTTATGTATGTATGTATGTATGTATGTATGTATGTATTATAAAACATTTGTTCATAGAATTTTCACTTTTGAGTTAAGAGTGAGATCTGTCACGCTGTACACAACAAGCAAACTGATGATTAAATATTGGAAATGTGGCAAAATACAATAAAATAACCCCAGGAATGAATCCAGTTATGTAGAATAGATGAAAGCAAAATAATATGGGATTGTAACTTTTATATATTATACTAAAAGTGCATAAAGATAATACTGCAAATCCAAACCTAAAATTAAAGCTACTGATACATTTATAAATAGGATTTTTCCTATATAAATTGATAATTTTCTGTTGTTTTCCAATTGAATTTTTTCTTTTAACAGTTTCAGCTTGGAAACTGCCTTATCATTCAATGATTTTCAGGCTGTAGAGTCTCAGAAGGGACAAGCATTCAAGAACATAAGTTTTTGAGGTCTTTTAGTCTATGAGGATATGATGTTTTTATTCAGGTGCCTCCCATAAACTTGTGTGTTCTGAATGTTTGATCCTAAACTGAGGGAAATTTTGTAATTTGAACCTTTTGAGGGTTGGTTTATAGCTGTTAAAGCCAGCTTCCCCCTGCCAGTGTTTGGCACACACTCCTGCTGTTGTCCACCTGATGTTGGCCAGGAGGTGAAGTTCAGACTCTGCCCATGCCACAATTTTCCCTGCCATGATGGAGTTTCCCCTGGAGTCTATATGCCAAGATAAACCCTTTCCTCCATTCAGGTTGTTTTTGGTTGGGTTCTTTGTGTAGTTGTGAGAGGCTGACTGCAATAGCAGGGGAAGTTTCTATTCAGTCTGAGGTGTCAGTAAACATCCAAATCTTTATAACCCTGAAAGGAAAATAAGTAAATTCAAATAGTAAATGTTCACAGAATGTGTCTGTCCTTTTTAAGAAAATGTGGTGAACTAGTCCCATCACCTTAATTTTTAGATAAGTGGATCAGCCCTGTCTTTTACACTTTTTAATTGTGAACTCTATATCATTTTAAGCCACAGATGGTTAGAATATCTAATTCTGTCTTTTGAGGTGCCATGAGTCACAAAGTCATTTCTAATGTTTTCATACAAGTATTGGGACAATGAAACTTAATGTTCCTCATGAAACCATCAGCTACTTGCACACACTTGTGTGTGTGTGTGTGTGTGTGTGTGTGTGTGTGTGTGTGTGCGTATGTGTGTGAGAGAGATAAGGAGAGAGAGAGTCTATAGTACATTGGGTAGCCTATATTTTGGGTAAGAGTTATTAGAGATGTTTCAGTAATCTCTTTGTCAACTGCACTGGATCTGTTACAATCTGTAAGAGGCCCAGCAAACTTATATTGAGAGGAGCCACCACAGTCATATCAGGGAGGATCCATAGGGAACCCAGAAGACAATGACAGATGAACAAGGGACCTATAACCACAGTCATTCAATCAACACAGGATAGGCCATTGAGACAGAAACCAAGGATTTTTGACACAAGGACCCCTAAGCTCGAAACATTAAAGCAGCCTTATTACTCACCCACCACGACTCAGGGAACTGAGCGGAAGAGGGGGCAGAAAAATTGTGAGAGCTGTGGTGGGGGAGACTGTCCAGAGGCATGGCACCCCTCAGTAACAACACTCTTGGGCCAGGAGAACTGGGCTGAGTACTAGGATATCCAGGATCCCTTGCCACAAGGACTAATACAGGCAGCCCACAGAGGAGGATATCCAACTGATCAGGGATGGGGAGGGGGGAATTGGGGAATTCGGGATAACAACACATTGTTTACCCACTAAATAATGTAACTCATTATGGACTATAAATATATATTTAAAAAAAGAAGAAAGTTGATCAATGAGGCCATGTTGGGCTCAACAAATGTAGAGGTCCAGTTACCCCAGGTTCATCTTCTGGATGTACATGTAAGGTTTATATTTAAATAAAGACTTTGGACAGTATTCATTTCACTACTTCCTCTGAAATTTCTCTTGGGCAGTGATAAATGTGGAGGAGGTGGCAAGTCTTGGGATGGGCAAGTCTTGGGATGTGTTGGCTATCTTCTTGTCTTTTAAATGGATCTTAGTTCTCCTAGGTTTTCTCTTACACGTTTCAAATAAAACACTGTCTTTAACCAAGAGAGAGATCATACAGCCGGCTTTTTATATCAGTATTGGGGATAAAATTCAAGTCCTTATCCATTTGCAGTAAACTACATCACCCAGCCTTAAACGTGAACGAATTCTCAATTCAACATCTGTACTTCCTAAGACATGACTCTTAATAGAAAGAAGGTAGAAAACATAAATCTCAAATATATAGTGTCAAACTTAGGCATTAATAAAACTTAAGTAGCTCATCAATAAGAGCAAAAAAAGATAAAAGATTAAGTTTTCTTTTTTTTTAAAATATTTTATTTATTCATTTTCAAGCAGAGAGAAAGAGATAGATAGATGAGAGAGAGAGAGAGAGCGCGCACTAGGGCCACAGCCTTGTGGTTCTGGCCTATGTGGGTCCTGGGGAATTGAACCCAGGGCCTTAGGCACTGGAGGCAAGTGCCTTAACCGCTGAGCCATCTCTCCAGCCCCCAAAGATTAAGTTTTCTGTGTAAACTTAAATATCTTTTTTTCTCCCATTTTGGATCTAACAAGAAAAGGGGTAATGCCTTTCCAGATAAAGATTATATTTTCTATAATCTTGTTTTTGATCAATTTTATAAATTATCAGAAGGATTTATATCCCTCTCCTTGTGCCTCTAAATGAAATGAATGGTAAAAAGAAGAAAATCACCTGTGAGAGTCATTCTCGGGTTCTTCACATACGAGACACAACCAGCCCTGGGAGCTGGGCACCCTCATGTTTGCATGTTTCATTTGACTCCAGATGCCATTGGAGACCTTTTCTGAGGATACAAAGTTCTGTCTCTTTAAAGTAGATTAAGAATATAGTTATGTATAGATAACATTTGCATAAACAAGAACCCATGAAGTTTAAATTTGTCTTTTTGGGCCTTCAAAATTTATACAATTCCCCTCTGAAAAATATCCTCTAGTGAGTTCACATAATGATAAGAATCAGAAATTCAGAAAGAGTAAGCTTGAGGCTGTACCACCAAGCTGTCCATAGAGCACTGAGGAAAAGCAGGACTTTGTCTATCTGAATCTGTTGGCTTCTCATCAAGCTGACAAAATGGGAAAATCAGGGAGTGCCAGGGGGAGGGATTTGGGATTCATACAGGAACAAGATGCTGTCAAACGTAGAAGTAGCCATCTCAAATCAGTTTTTGATCCACAAGGTGCTGTATCAGGAGGCTCAGTCCTCTGGGCATCATCACAAAACTATTTCATCTCAACCTGATCTAAGGAAATGTCTCTTGATGGCCAGAAAGTGACTTTAGACATCAGGCCTTAATGGTGACATCCTTCCACATAACCATATATAATTTCCTTTGACAGAAGAACTGAGTGTGACTTAATAATAGGAGGTTTCTATCTGAAGCATGGCAGGGGTCTCAGAGCTGAAAACAGAAACAAAGAAAGGAGAAGAAAGGAAACGTGTCATGAAAGCCAGAAGAGTAGAGTCGAGTAGGTGAGTGGTGGACAGTAAACTTACCTACGTGGTTTCAGAGAAGACCTGGTTTTGGTCACAAGGAAAGACATGGAAGAGACTGAAGAACTGTTTTCAGATGAGTCTACTCAGGCCAAGGCAGAGATTTGGACTTAGTCACAGAAACGACTTTTAGGACAAGGCAGTATGTGACAGGTTAGAGTAATGGGGAACCCCCAAAGGTAAGGAGTGTTCCTGGACTTGTGTAGGCTCCACACATCTCTTGCCTTATCTGACCCCTCCCCTTGAGTGGGAGGTGTCTCTTACTAGAACTCAAACAGAATCCTGAAACTGATTGGTCAAAGACAGGCCAACCAGCTGTCTCTCTGGCTCACCTTGGCCAGAGGGTATAGTTACCTGAAGAAGGAAGGACTGGCCCCTTTTTTCCCTTATGGCTGCCCAGAAGAGAGACATCTGAATCTCTAGGTTTAGGTAACCCCCCCACCCTCACCACAGCCACTAGGGCTGTGTGGTGAGGGGGCTGGGTCTTCTTTCCCACATGACCCTTGTTTTCTTTCCTCTTCATGGGAGCCCTCTTCTATTTTCCTTCTTTCTCTTGCTTGGCTGGTCAGCACAGATGTCCTGGTTCCATAGCCACGTGGCAAGCACCTCCCCCATGTGCTCTCTCCTCATTCTTGGCGGGAGATCTCTGTAGCTTCCTTTGCTCCTCTTAAATTCAAACCCTCCCACTATACCTTATTCTCTGGTGGTCTATAATTTTAATTCTTAATTTTGTATGACAAGTGTGTTGGAACAAGCTAGGAACCCCAACTTTCCTGTTATAACTATAAACCCTATTTGGAATTTATTAGGAACACATTTGAAAGAGATGTATTAATGATTCAAGCGTGAAAGAAATACCAAAAGAGAGAAATGAGCTGAAGAGAAAACACATGGCAAACATAAGTGTGGGTATGGGTTTTTCACAAGAGGGCTGTGAAGTCAGATCTTTTCAATAGCCCTATGTGTGATTCATTCTGGAAGCTTCTGGAGTTACATCACAGAGGGTTGCTAAGAAACTGTATTTAGATTTTAGGTTCCTGGGGTACACTGAATCGGATTAGAGCTGAAGTGGAAACACACTGATCCCAAGGAAACACTCTAATCCCAAAGTAAGGAAGGGTGTTTTCACTGCAAATAATTATTAATAGCCATGTTAATGAGATTCCTAGAAAACATCAAGAAAAAGAATGAAACCATCCTAAGAATAATATGTCCTCAGGTGGTAAGTATGATCCATTACTATTTTAACAGTATTTGAAATTATATTATATAAAAGGAATACTATATCAGTTCTGGCAACCTTTACAACAAAGGATAATTTCCCTGGAATTCTGAATTCTATCAGGTAAGAAAACTTCAAGCAGACTTCAATGTGAGGGACTCCTATCTACTCTACTCCCTGTCTTTCTACTGTAGATCATCTACAAACAATTTTCAGGAAAGACAGTGTGAATATGAAACAGGGGAGCAGGGGTTTCAGAAAGTTGGAGTTCCCAGCAAATTCCAATGTATCTCGGACTTTAAGGAGTACCCATATTTTTTACTATAAAATTAAAGAATTGAAATTATAGGGGCTGGAGAGATGGCTCAGCGGTTAAGGCACTTGCCTCCAGTGCCTAAGGCCCCAAGTTCAATTCCCCAATTCCCCAGTACCCACATATGCCAGACCACAAGGTGGCCCTGGTGTGTTCTAAATAAATAAATAAATAAATAAATAAATAAATAAATAAATAAAATATATAAAAATTATAGACCACCAGGGGATAAAGTATAGTGTGAGACTTTACTTAAAAGGAAATGAGAAGTCACAGAGACCCCCAGCCACCACTGTGGAGAGGTTTTAGCCACAAAGCTATAAAATCTGTGCTGGGCAGCCAAACAAGAAAAAGAAGAATAGATATAAAAGGGCTCTCATGGTGAGGAAACAAGTTTCATGTGGGAAAGAAGCCGAGCCTTCCCCAAGCACTGGAGATTCAGATGTCCATCTGCCACTGAGCCAGGTGGAAGAGAGGAAAGGAATTTTCTATTCCAGTGACTATTCCCTGGCCTAGTTGAACAGAGAGACAGCTGGTTGGTCTATCCTTGACCCATCAGTTTCAGGATAGGTTTGAATTATAGTTAGAGACACCTCCCACTCAAGGGGAGGGGTCAGGCATGAGATACATGGGACCTGCCTGAATGCACAAGTTGAAGGACGCTGCTGGGTTACCTTTGGAGTTCCCAGTCACCCTAACCTGTCACAGGTAACTCAGTGCTCTTCAGTGCAGCCTTAATGCAAACCAACCCATGTACATAAAGTAAAACACTGTTTACTTTCACTTCTCTGGATCATCTTCTATGTCGTACAGCTAGAAATATAGTATCTTCTTTTAAACTTCTCATTCATCCCTAGAGGCCCAACAGCTGTATACTGAGTCAGAAAATACTGAAGGTAATGCTAAAGGTGCCAGAATGGCTGTAATATCTTTTTAACTTTTCATAATTTATGGAGACTTCTACATGATATGATAACCCAAACTCTCAGCACTATATGGCTCCTGGATAGATTTTGTTTACAAACAAAGAAAATAATTTATTTTGAAATATGCACAGGAGTTGTGTAGGATCACAGATAGAATTATTATTACATAGGATAAAAAGTTAGAAGGCAAGGGGCACAGCAGCTTCCTATGCTTATATAAATAGAGGGTTTTTTTTTTAATGAGTCAGAGTTAACAATAGGAGCCCATGATGTATCATATTTGAAAAAAGGACAAGTGTATTCATGATTTTCTATGTCATATTTAATAGTAACTCTATCTGTGATCCTAATCACCTCCTGTGCATGTTTAAATATATATATATATATATATATATATATATGATTAAAAAATGAAATTGAAACTAGGGATGTGGAGAAGGATCAGAAGTTAAAATCACTAGGAATTAGCTTGTAAACCTGCCATCCAAGTTCAATTACCAGCACAAACTTAAAGCCTGTTACCAAACGTGACACATGTAACTAGAAACTGTTGGCAATAGCAAAAGACTCAGGTACACACACACACACACACACACACACACACACACACACACACACATAAACAAACACGTGAACACATGCATTGAAATAAAAATTTTACATAAAGCTACTCAGAATATGATACAGGATTGGGGGTTTAATAAGGGATCCCACAAGTTTATGAACCTCAATTTTGGATCCTGTTCTATTTTGAAAGGTATAAACAGACATTTTTCTTATTTCTTTTATTTCTTTATTATCCATATTTAGATACATTGAATGAGCATATAACGTGTTGATATCCCCAGTTCCCCGATTTCCCTCTTTCCTGTCACCAATCAGCTGGATATCTTCCTCCTTGGTCAGCCTGGATCAGTCCATGGGGTAGGAGGTTATGGATAGCCTAGGAGACAACCCAGTTCCACCCCCTTTGTATGCTGTTATTGAGGGATGCCATGTCTCTGGACATTCTCCTCCACCATGGCTCTTACAATCTTTCTGCCCCCTCTTCCACCCAGTTCCCTGAGTCATGGTGGGTGAGTATAAGGCTGCTTTATTGTTGAGGTTTTAGGGTCCTCTGTACTTCTGCTTTAGGTTGTGTTGAAATCATTGGTGTCTGTCTCACTGGTTTATCCTGGGTTGACTGATTGTCTGTGGCTATCAGTCTCTGGCTTATCCCACCACTCTCTGTGGGGTTCCATGTGGATCCTCCTCAGTAGGTCTGGGGTGGCTTATCTCTTGCCTGGTTGTCAGCTATCAGCCTGTAGCTTGTTGATATGATTAGAAGAGCCACAGCTCTCTCGCTGCCTTCTGAAAAATTCAAACAGAATCTCCATTGGAGAGTGAGATCAGTAAAGGGTAACTGAGATACGCAGTTCTCAATTGGCTAGATTCTATTGTTAGTAGCCTCTTTGTAAATCACTTATAAAGTGAATTTCTCTTTGGGGTCCCAAGATTTTGGTTCCCAGTGTATTTCGCCCTGAGTCGCTAGTTCCAGTTAAGGGCTCACTGCATCTGAGTGGATTACTTGGTGAAATTAAAAGCTGTTGATTACCTCGCTCTGGCTTTGGCTCCTCCATTGTACAAGTGTTCATTTCTTGGTTCGCTCTTCTCTCCCAGTAGGAAGTGTGTTCAGCCTACTCATGGTGGCAGACTGTGCTTGATATCAGTGGTCTCTGTTTACTCCAACTATCATTGACCAGTTTACCCTGGCAGCTTATGCCGTGCCTTCCAGCTCTGCACCAACTACCATCTGGGGGTTGGTTACCATTCTGTACCTCCCAGGGTCTCTCTATGCTGATAGATGTCTTTCTGTGTAGGTGGCTTTGTGTGGTTTCTTCAGCAACAGGATCTTACCTCAGGCCTGGGGTGGGTATTCAAGAACTATGACAGAATCCTTTCTTGTTTTTGGGACCTCATGAGTCATTTTGTTCAACAGATCAGTGAGGGAAGGAGTCTGTCACTTGGACCAGGAGTTGTCAGACTGATAAATTTTTCACAGGCTTAGACTCTCTCCCCTTCTATACACGGCCCCTCTTGCCAGATGATGCCCACTACTTGCTCAATAGGTTACATTATGAATGTGACAATTTTATGATTTTGAACCAATTTTGGCTTAGCTTTGAAAGACCCCCAAGGCCTCTCTCAGGAGAGCGTACCCCAAAACTCCAATAACCACACCAGCAGATGCAAAAGCAAGAGGTGTTTTTATTCATCAGCTGCGTAGTTGGGCTCCACCAGCAGTGTCCAGGCAAGATGGAGCCCCGAAGAACAAAGGAGCAGGGTACTTATAGATAAAAAATTGCTTAATTTTAATATAACTCAGGTTACAGGGTGTGTGGCATTTCTATTGGTTCCCTCCCTTTATCTATATATCTCCTGATTGGTTACCGCTTTGGGGCCACATCCCAGATCCAGCTCTCATTCTAGGACAGCCATATGTTCCCTTTTATGGAATCTTTTTTTGCTCCTGGGTCTTTATCACCAGGCATCCTTTAGGGAGAGGGAGGCCAATCTAAAGTGAAGCTAGTTTACAAAATGGAGATTTGTCTATAAAATGGATTCTTCATTCCCCCCTTGGCTTAAGGGCCTATTTGAATCTTCAAATACTGCTTCTGAGGTTCTGAGTTGCTGATAGCCCTGGGTGAGCACAAAAGTTTGTACTACTGAAATTCTTTCTCTAATAAAGGAAATAAGCCTATTAAAATATATGGTCCAATGGTTAATAAAAGTAAAAGTATAAGGAGTGGTCCTATCAGGGCCGAGAGTAAAGTAGTGAGCCAGGGAGATTGTGAGAACCAAGACTCAAACCATCCCTGCTGCCAGTCACGTTCCTTCTGTCGTTCTTCTAGCCTCTTCCTAAGCTTAGTCATTGATTCTTTTACTACCCCGGTGTGATC
>PVHP010039402.1:0-16321 GCA_004024765.1 Zapus hudsonius | reverse complement strand
TGGGATGGGTGTGATTCTCTGTTAACATACCAAACAAATCCCCACCTTTACCATTCATTGGGCCTCTGAATCATCTTTTCCTAAAATACAAGTGCAAACCAGAGAACATATCATAAATGTGGGTCAGCCTGGTAAACTAACAAGGAAAGCATGATTGTATGTACCAACGGTTATTGTAACAAATATCGTATGATTTGACAGTAAGAAAGTTTAAACGATCTCCAGTGTAAGGCTGCCATTGAGGGGACACTTGTATTGTTTGTCTTGCTAAGCTCCCTAAATGTCTGCACCCCCCACCACAGATAACCTTCTTCATGAGCCATATGACATGGACATGGACACAATGCTTTATGAATCAGACCATGAAGTCACACAGGAGGGTAACTTCGATGAGGAATTCTGGGACGAGGAAGTGGCCAACCTGGTGGCCTGGACCAATGCTCTTGATATAGACACTCTGGAAGCCTAGAGCCAATTCTCTACGATTTATAAACCTCAACAGCACCGCTGCAGCTCAGCCTCCAAGAGCAACTTGGCAAGGCTGTTGGAACCTGAGTTCTGTTCGGTTTTAGTTTGTTTTCCCATTGTCTCATTCTGCAAGTACAAAAATGCAAGTCTGTGACTATGTTTCTTGTTGCTGGGATAAAACACCTGACCAATTGCAACTGATGGGAGTTTCAAGGGAAGCTTCATGATGGCTGGGTGGGGGTGGTGGGTATGGAATTGACCCAGGCTGGACATCATCTCTGCCACAGCAGGTGGAAAAGAATAGCAGTCAGTAGGCTACTGGAGGCATGGGAGGAAGCCCCTTTGCTTGACCAAGCTGAGGATTTGAGCCAACTGTCAGCAACAGCCAACCATCTGAACGAACACTGAAAAAGGCCTGGAGAGTAGTGAGCTTGTTAGGGAAGAAAGACAAGTTTGGAAACATTTAGGGTTTGTTCCCTTGAGTTCAAGATCTTAAAAGCTTAGAGAGAACTCTTATCTCCTGACTGGTTTACCAAATAATTTGTTGCTGGTGGTCTCTCAGTGTTTCTAGGCTCTTGGAGTCTCACTCAAAGAACTGAAGAAAGGTGCACACAATGCTTACGCACAAGAATTATTTTTTTTTAAATTAAAAGCAATGTGATAGTGAAGGTTTGAATACACTGCCGAGGGGCAGAGGCCACTCACGTGAGGAGTAAACAGGGTCCCATGAAGTGAGTGGGCTTCTCTTTATAGGAGTTTTAGGGCAGCATAGTTGCAAGGGGTATAGCTGTTCACCAGGTTCGGGTTATGTAATTTTTTCCCCCTTCTGAGCAGGTTTTTTCCCATGTTGCATTTGATTTTAGTCATATGTAAGCCCATTTATACATTGGCATTCAATGGTAAATAGAGGTTTCTCACCTAAAGTTCACTTAGAGGGCAAAGTTTTCTGTACTGCTCATGTACCCCAAACCAGTCCAAATGATGGCCCCTGCTGTTCTGATCACACATTTATTTAAGATCTTATTTGAATAGGTGCTGATCACGAGTCCTGGTTGCTAAGGCGAGGAGAAGACTAGCTCATTGTTTGGAGAGGGGTGTACATAGAGGTCAGCACAGGTGGTCAGATCCCAGGTTACTAACAGGTTGCTAGTTGCATTATGTAGAAAAAGGGTGTGTTTATTACTCAAACCAAACAGTGCCTGGGTGACTAAACTATTTCCTATGTTTGCCTGCTTTTCCCTGTTTAACTAAATGCTTCCACGTCTGCCTGGGAGAGTTCAGACTATAGGAGCCCAACCGAATGTAGGATGTGAGAACTCGCTGTCCACCTGCTGTGTCCCTCCATCCAACCCCCCCCCCCCCGCACCCAGCCAGAATCACTGAACTCTGACAGCTACCCCAGGTTTCCACTTCAGCCAATGCCAAATACAACCAAGAGCCAAGTCATGACCACACCTGACTCAGTAATGATTAGGAGAGCTCTCTCACTCATGATAAGAAGAGCTGCTCCGAGCATCTCACCCGAGAGCTCAGTGGATGTGGAGGATGTAGTTAAAGGATGCCTCTCGCAGATGGTCACATCAACAGGAGCTGGGCCTCTGAGATGCCTCTCTGGTGACACTGTTGGAGGCAAGTCATAGACTACCAATAGATAAAGGACTAAAAGACGGTGACAGTTAACCAAACGTTCCTCCTCATCACGAGCTTCCATGTATCATGTTTTATTCGGCCTACTTCATGTCTTCCTTTCAGGACCCTGGACTCACACTTGTCACTTTCTTTTCCTGCAGTCATGAGACCTAGGTGTGGCCCTCAGTGAAATATATTTTGGGGGATCCAGCCCAGTGCTCTTTAAAAACTTTATTGATCTTGCAACTGTCAGAGTATTCCCAACCTACCAGGAGCTTAATGATTGACATCGTTTCCATTTTTCCTTTTAAAAAAACATTTTTATTGGGCTGGAGAGATGGCTCAGTGGTTAAGGCACTTGCCTCCAGTGCCTAAGGCCCCGGGTTCAATTCCCCAGGACCCACATAAGCCAGACCCACAAGGTGGTGGCCCTGGTGAGTTCCCTCTTTCTCTCTCTCTCTCTCTCTCTCTCTCTCTCTCTCTCTCTCTCTCTCTCCTTAAAAATGAATAAATAAAATATTTTAAAAAAGAATATTAAAAAACATTTTTATTTACTTATTTGCACAGAGAGAGAGAGAGAGAGAGAGAGAGAGAGAGAGAGAGCACCACAGCCCTCGCTACTGCAAACTCCAGACACATGGACCCCCTTTGTGCATCTGGCTTTACGTGGGTACTGAGGAATTGAGCTCATGTTGTTAGGTTTTGCAGGCAAGCACCTTTAACCGATGAGCCATCTCTCCAGCCCTGTTTTCATCTTTCTTCAGAGGCCTCTTTGCTTCCGCACACCACAGGCATCTGACATGAAAATGCCCCTCCTCTTGCCATCCCAACCAAACCTTCTCTTGCTTCTTGTTCATTCTTTCCATTTTTTAAGATTGTCTTAATGTTTTTATTTGTTTATTTGCAAGCAGAGAGAGCTAAAAGAGAGACAGAAAATGGGCGTGCCAGGGCCCATTCAACACCTCCAGCTGCTGCAAACAGACTCCAGATGCATGCACCACTTTGAGCATCTGGCTTTATGTGGGTAGTGGAGAGTTGAACTTGGGTCACTAGATGTGGAAGACAAGCGCCTTAACCACTTAGCTATCTCTCCAGCCCCATTTTCTTATTCTATTTTAATGGGACAATTTTAATATAAAAACTGGAGATTCACTTCCCTACTTCACTTTTGGCCAGTTTCCCACCAGGACTTGCCATATTTTTCTTTAAATGTGACAAATCCATGTTCTCACCCCTCTCCTTGCAGTCACTTTATATCATAAGAGTTTTAAAATCAGTAGATCAAGTGATACTGCTCTTTGATGGATGGCATCTCTCAACTCCTCAGAGGATATTTGCCTAGCTAATAACGCCTGGATGACAATGTCTTTTGTGTGTCCACTCTCACTCATTCCCTCAGCCAAAACTCTCCATCTGTGTCCTTTAGTCTCTTTGGGCTGCTATAGCAAAATGCCATAAACTTGGTAGTTTAGCAACAATAGCAATGTATTTAGCACTAGGGACTGGTAATTCTAAAAACAAGATTCTGGAAAGTTCAGTATCTATTGAGGCCCCACATCCTGGCTCATAAAAACAAATCTTTTCACTACAACTTCACATAACACCAAGGGCAAGGGGTCTCTTTTTTAAAGCAATTTTATGGAGGGGTGTCTACTCCTACAACCCAGCAACTCCCCAAAGGCCTCACCTCCAAATTTCATCACCTTGGGAGAAGGCTTCAACTTATGGGTTTTAGTAGGGACACTGTATTAGTTACTTTTCCATTGCTGTGAGAAAATATATGTTAAGAGGCTGGGGAGACAGCTCAGTGATTAAAGACCCTTGCTACAACCTGGCAGCCAGGCTTGAGTTTCCTAGCCTGTAGGATGCAAAGAGCAGAGCAGGTAGTTGGCATTCATTCACAGTGGTAAGAGACTCTTGCACACCTCCCCAATATAAACACACACATTCACATCTGTCTGCGTACAAATAAAAATAATAATGTTTAAAATAATTAAAAATTAAAAACACATGGCAAAATGCATAAAGCCAAAGGGTCTATTTTGGCTCACAATTAGGTAACTGTTCATCATGGCAGAGAAGTCATGTTGGATCCACAGTCAGGAAGCACAGAGGAAGGAATGCGGTTGCTCAACTCCTTTTCTCCAGTTTATTCAATCCAGGACCCCAGCCCATGGAATAGTGCCACCCACGGTTAAGGTGAGTCTTCCTACCTCAACCTAGTCTAGAAACTCCCTCAGAGACAAGGCCAGACATTTTTCTCCTAGGTGATTCTATATCCAATCAAACTGACAAAATTAACCATCAAGAGTCCACCAGCTTGGGTGTCAACTTGACACCCAAACATCACTTTTAAGCCGTCCCCAAAGCCGTCTTATAATGTGAAGCGCATTGGGTCTAACATCAAAGTTCCCATAGTCAGGTGGAAAGAATGCAAGAGACACAGTGTGAGAAGATGTACTCTGAGGCGTTGTCTCCTCCTGACAGAGACTGACTGTTGTATTCATGACCCCACAGTGAATACCAATAACCCCACTGAGGAGGACCCCTAGTGTAATGGGGTGAGGGAGAGGGAACAATAAGAGTATATCACAATGTGATATCGTCATACGATAAAGTTCTCAATAAATTTCATACAGTTCCCTTAGTCTAACACAGTCTAACAGTCTCAACACTTCAAAAGTCCAGTCTCTTTTGAGACTCAGAACAATTGCCTAACTGATAGCTCCTATAAAATTAATAAATAAGTTACATACTTGCAATATACAATGGCACAGAGTAAAAATTCACATTTCAAATTGGAGGAATGGGGGCGGATAACAAGGAAACACCAGGCCAAAGCAAGACTGAACCCCAGCAGGACAAACACGAAATCCTGCATCTATCTCATCTGGGGCTCATGATGGAATCATCTGGCTCCATAGAGCTCCCGTAGCCCCAGCCCTTCAGATCTGCTGCCTGCAGCATACATCGCCTCTCTTATGGGCTGGCATGACTCAATCCCCAAAGCTTTTTCACAGCATACGTCCCATGACCTTGGCATCTCCAACCTCCGAGGACCTTCATTGCAACTTTCATTGCTTGCTTTCCCTCACAGTTCCACACAATGGCCTTCACAGGACCTCAGTTCAGCGATTCCAACCCTATCACACACATTACATGGCCTCAAAGGCTCTTTGGAACTGTGATACTAAATTTTATGACACCTTCTTCCTCTTAATCTTGCCAAACAAATGTGGATGCTGTTGCCAAATTCTGCTGCCAATTGGATGGAATCTGGCCCCCTAGGATCATAGTTACATGGGTCTCTGTGAGCCCTCCAACTTGACTCTGGGAAAACACTACCCTAGGTGGCTCTTTTCAAGCAAGGAATCTCTCAGGTTAGGCTCTCCCTTTCCAAATGAATTTGCATTTTCACAAGATGGAGCCTTTGATTGGTTTGAGTTGTATTTGAACCTAAATTTTGGGTCTCGGTCCAAATGGAAGATCAGTTGTACCCCTGTATTATGGGAAAGTGGACTTCTAAAAGAAATCTGGGTGTTGAAAACTTCAGTGGAAGGACTAGCCCACATGAGGGTTCTGAGGAGATCCCGGGTGCTGGAACTAGAACACGGGGCCAGTCACAATGTCACCTGGTGTGTGCCCATATAGGCTGAAGGGAAGAGGATTCATCTAGGTCCCAATACGGTCTGTATCACAATGGCAAGTGTTGTAGGCAAAGAAAGCACAGTGTCTGTGTCACAATGGCAGGTGGAAGGGTGCCCACTCATCAGAGTAGACGGAGAGGATATGCACCCTTCCCAAACCAGTCCATCACACTGTTGAGTGGAGCAGGAGTTCCCAGGAGTTAAAGGGTGAGAATACGTACCTATCCAAAATTGGTACAATACCATGGAAAGTGTTGATGTGTGCCAGGTGAAGAGGAGAAAATACCTGCTCATCTTAAATCTGTCCATCACAATGGCAGGTGGTATGCTCATGTGGCCGAATGAGGTAATGTCACATTCAGTACTTTTATGCAGAGTAATATCCATTGTACAGCTATACCACAAGTTATTTATCTAGTCTCCCATCGATGGACACATGAGCTATTTGAAGTTTGACCATCATATATATAAAAGCTACTATGACAAATCCATCCTAAGATGAGCAATGAATCAGATCCTTGTGTAATTCCTTCCCTCTGAGTGTGGACTATTTTGTGCCTTCTAACCAACAGGATATGAAGTGGGCATGATGAGATGGCCACCCGGTCACTTGTGACTATGTTAGACTATGTTAAAGCAGGCTCTATTTTAGCAGAATGGAGAGAGTCCCCCTGCCTTTGAAGAAGTGAGCTGTCGTAGGGAGAGAAGGCCACGTGGCAAGGTGCCAGCAGCATCTTGGAGCCAAGGACAGGCCATGCTGATAGTGACCATGAAAGTAGAGACTGCAGTCTGACTGTCTCAAGACAATGAATGTTGCTAGCTGGAAGCATGTGCCACAGTGAAGACTGTGTCCCGGTCAACACCCCGACTGCAGCTCCAACAGACGCACAGTATCCTGCCAGGCCACGCCCAGACTCCCCATCTGTGGAAACTGGACATTTTAATAAAGTAATAGAAAATTAAGAAAGCCCATACAAGCATGTGAAAGAAGTTTTGCATGGCCATATTTCACTTTCTCATGGGTAAATATTGAGAATGGAAGTGACTATGTCTTACAGAGGGAATATGTTCAAGATTTTATGAGATTTCCACTGTCATTTTACAGTAAAAACAGCTCGGCTCCTCTACATCAAGACAGATTCTTGTTTTTGTTTTTGTTTTTGTTTTTCCATTCATTTTGGCAATTTAAAATACAGGCAATTTCTAATTTAAATTTTCTGTTCTGTTTTTCTAAGTTTGGCTTACGCCAAACTTTAAAGCATTTACACAAGCTTCATTTTATGTAATTGTTTAATGGATAAGTTTTATAGCTATCTTCCCACCTTCAGAAAACACAACAGGGCTTGCTAGAATTTAAAGAGATTGTGAAGCTGGCCCTTGAATCCCAGCACTCTGAAGGTCGAGGTAGGAAGATTGCAGTGAGTTTAAAGCCAGCCTCAGGGCTACAGAGTGAGAAAGAGTGAGAGCCTACCTTGGGAAAAAAATTAGGAAAAAAATAGTAAATAAATGAAAAAATAAATAAGATTGTGAATGAAATCGATAATTCATCAACCAAAATGGAAACACCAAATAGCATGATACATTGAGAGAAATCCACTAGAGAAAAAGCTTGATTAGACCAAAGCATAAATTTATAAGAACAAAAATATTTATATTCTAATGAAATATATAAAGGATATAAACTAGACAGACTTCTGTGGCCTCTGAGATCCTTATGGAAGGTAGGTATGTGATATAACTGAAAATTGTGAGTGGCAATCAGAACATTCCCTGGTCAATGTGAGTGTGTTAAAGATACCTACATTTCAAGCGGGTTTCTATATGTCCTATTAATTCCCTCCAACAGATCCTTCAGCTTAACCTATTTCCTTAATATTAGGAGGGGTTAATGAAGTTTAGTCAGTAAACAGTAGAAAAACAGACATTTCAAGTAAGATTCCAACATTACCAATACAAAAAAAATAGCAATAATACTTCAGTTTAGAGACCTACTATAGAGTGTAATGAAGACAAGAGCCTAACCTGGCTAGAAGTAGAGCCAAGGAAAAAAACAGGAAATTCACATGGCTTTATGCCCATGGTTCCTATACTCACTCATAGCCCAAAACTGCAAACTTATCTATTTCGTTAAGTAGGAGAACTATAACTTAGTATGAGGCACTAAAGTTTCCCAAGAGAGAAGAGAGTTTTTTTTTAAAAGCAGTCAACAGTGGTGAGCCACCGAAGTTGTTACGTTTCAACATCACATATTAGCAGGAGATACATCCATTTCAGGATTCTGCATGACATGCTTACAGTTACAGCTGAGCAAATAAAACCAAAATAACCAATGCATGATCCCTGAGCTCCCACGGTCCCTTCCCCTTTGAGATACCTATGGAGACCATCACAGTCCAGGGGGAAAAGGCTTTACTACAATCCAATCTCAATATTTCTCCACACAGAAAATTTATAGAATATATTGTTCTAAACCATTTTCATTTAACCTTGGAATGATGGAGAGGCGCTGTTGCAGACAGCTTTCTTGTTGCTTTGACAAAGAACCCGACAAAAGCAGCTGATGGAAGGAATGGATTTATTGTGCCTTACAGACTCCAGGGGAAGCTCCATGACAGCAGGGGAAATGATGGCATGAGCAGAGGGGTGGACATCACCTCCTGGCAAATGTCAGGTGGGCAATAGCAGCAGGAGAGTGTGCCAAACACTGGCTAAAGGAAGCTGGCTGAAACCTCCATAAGTCCGCCCCCAACAACCTCTCACACAAACCTATACACACCTCCAACAAGGTTCCAATACCCAAACTGCCATCAGCTGGGGATTGAGCATTCAGAACACATTGATTTGTGGGGGACACCTGGATGATATCATCCATCACAGGCACACAGATGTGCATAAACCATAAGAAAATCATGCCACTCAGTGTCAGGATCCAAAAGGTCCAGGCTTTGTCTAGAATGTTAAGTGGCTGGGGGCTGATTGGAAAGGGAAGAGGCAGGAGCTGAGAGGATGCTGGGAAAGCGCTCAAGAGATAACTGTGCAGAGAGTACATCAGGACCTGCTCAGTAAGAATGGCTTAATGAATCAACAGAGAGATAAGTAAAAACCAATCCCATTTCATGCTCACAAGGAATCAAGTCAAGCTGTTACCATTTGCTTGGATGAAATCTTGAATCAGGTTTGCCTTTTTCTCCACCCAGCTTAAAAGCACATTGGCTAGAAATCTGGGATAAAAATTTAGCAAAGGCTTTTTTCTCCTGTTCCTTTTCATACCAGGGTATTCACAAGCCAAGGTATTTGATTGACATCCCCGCATTCATCCTGAAGTTTTGTAGCACTTGCTTAACTCCCCCCTGCAAAGCAAGCCTATCTAAAATTGGTCCAATTTTCTGTAGCAATTTGGTCACATTCAAAGGAGCTTTTGCCACTGGGTCTCCTGCCATTTTCAATATGATGGGCTTCATGCTTATTTCATAAGCACAGGCTTCAAACCGTGCATTAATGTGAATAAAGTTCTCATTCTATGCAAGTCATTAGGATCATTCACCATTACTAACACTTTAGAAATGATGGTATTTTGGGCCTACATTATATCTAAGTTCTGGATTAATTTCATGAGGTTGTTAGTGGCAGCTTCTTGGGTAGCATAGATATGATTCACAAGCCAGGTTGTACATTAAAAAATTCAAAAAAACTTCATATCCAGCTGGCCCACCAACAGTGGTATATACTCAATGATAGTTATCCAGACTCGCCTCTTGGTATAGTTAGCCAGTTTCCACTGTGACAGGAAGGAGAGACAGAGAGCTGTCAGACTCTCCTCTCATCAAATGACACAATCCAAATTGGAGATGTTACTCAAACAGTCTTGGACGTTCGTCCTTTAACTGAGCTAGAAAGAAAGAAAGAAAGAAAGAAAGAAAGAAAGAAAGAAAGAAAGAAAGAAAGAAAGAAAGAAAGAAAGAAAGAAAGAAAGAAAGAAAGAAAGAAAGAAAGAAAGAAAGAAAGAAAAAAAGTGACAGATGTTCAATGGTATTCTCTTTGCACAAAATTGTGGACAACCCCTTAAGAACAGAAGCCAGAGTTGATTTGACATATTGTTCGCTCTCAGATACTATGGAGGGCACAACCTATGTCACAATTATGGCCTCCTTATGTTCAGTTGGCAAGGTCTCACAAAGTTCTTTTCCTTTGTGGCAGTAACTGCTTGGATTTCAGCTTCAAGGTCTTTAAGTAGGTGCTGAGAGGTGGGGATGAAGTCATGGGGTGATTGTAGGACCTCTGGCTTTCTGAAGCTCTAAGAATCTGTCAGCTACCATACAGTTAACTCACTAAGATTTATCTCCTGTGCTTGCACAAGTGTTGGGGAGCCTCAAGGTCATCTGAGACAGTAACCAGGCAATACTGACACAAGCTTCCCCAGCTAGGAGGCACACAGAATGCTGCTCATCTGACACTACATTAGTGAATAACAGCATGGTAAGGGCATGGAAACAGACCCATAGATCCAGGTATATATACATTGAAGTAACTATAGCCACCTGATATTTGACAAAACACACATTGGAGAAAAGATAGCATTTTCAACAACAGGGATTGGGGAAACTGGATATCTATATACAGAAGAATGAATCTAGACACTTATCTGTCCCCAGGCATAAAAATCAACTCCAAGTAGATGAATGACCTCAATGTAAGACCTAAAACAACTAGAGGAAAATTTAGGAGAACACTTCAAGATATAACCACAGGGAAGGACTTTCTAAATAGGATGCTGCAGGCCCAGGACACAAGACAGATAATCGACACGTGAAACTGCAAAGTTATTGTATGGGTAGGGAAGATGTCAACTGAGCCAAGAGACAGCCTATAGAAGGGGAGAAAATCTACACCAGCTCTATAACTTACAGAAGAGCAATGTCTAGAATATAAACAGAACTCAAAACACTAAGCAATAAAAGACTGTGGTGGTTCAAATGTGAATTTGTATCCCCTCTGGTATATATATTTTGGTTTTTAGAGGTAGGGTCTCCCTCTAAACCAGGCTGACTTGGAATTCACTATGTAGTCTCAGGCTGGCTTCGAACTCAGGAAGTCCTTCTACCTTAGCCTCCAGAATGCTGGAATTAAGGCATGCACCACCACACCCAGCTCAGGTATTTTTAGTTAAGGTTTAGCTTTCTGCTTAAGTCTCCAGCAGCCAGCTTGAGGGGGCATGTCACTGGGGGCAGATGTGATTCCAGCCCAAAGGTGTGTAAAGAGCATTTTGAGTTCTGGCTGTTCATGTTTTGTGGTGCTGGCTATTGGCAGCTTCTCTCTGCTTGGACCTGTGAAAGGGAGCCTGCTTCATCAACCACTGATGGAATGTCCCCTGGATCTGTAAGCTTGAAATAAACCCATTTCTCCCATAAACGGTGTCTGGTTGGATGCTCATCCCAGCAACATGGTGCTGACTATAACGAAGACTAAACAATTCAATCAAAACATGGGCCATGAAACTGAATGAAGTTCTCAAAGGAAAAATACAAATAGCCAATAAATATTTTTTTAATATTTTATTTATTCATTTTTCAAGCAGAGAGAGAGAGAGAGAGAGAGAGAGAGAGAGAGAGAGAGAGAGAGAGAGAGAATACACCAGGGCCACCACCTTGTGGGTCTGGCTTATGTGGGTCGTGGGGGATTGAACCCGAGGCCTTAGGCACTGGAGGCAAGCGCCTTAACCGCTGAGCCATCTCTCCAGCCCAACCAATAAATATTTTAAGTTATGTTTAACATTGTCAGCCATCAGGAAAATGAAAATTAAAACTACTATGAGGGCTGGAGAGATGGCTCAGAGCTTAAGGCGCATGCCTGCAAAGGTTAATGACCCAGATTCAATTCCCTAGTACCCACATAAAGTCAGATGCACAAAGTGTCATGTGTATCTGGAGTTTGTTTGCAATGGCTGGAGGCCCTGGCTCAGCCATATTCATTCACTCATACATTCATCCAGTCAGTCAGTCAGTCAGTCTTGGAAATAAATAAAACATTTTAAAATCTACTATGAGATTCTATCTCACCTTTGTCAGAATGGCTATCATCAAAATATCAAGCTGGGCAAGGTGGCTCACGCCTTTAATCCCAGCATGAGGGATGGAGAAGTAGGAGGTTCGCTGTGAGTTCAAGGCCATCCTGAGACTACATAGTGAATTCCAGGTCAGCTTGGGCTACAGTGAGACCCTACCTCAATAAACCAAAAAAAAAAAAAAAAAAAGAAAATCACGTGACAACAAATGATAGATTTCGTGTGGGGCATGAAGAACCCTTCCTTGTTCACTATTGGTATAAACTGGTGTGGCCAGTATGAAAACCAGTGTGGAGGTTTCTCCAAAAGCTAAAAGTAGATCTACCTTATCAGGGAGCTCTACCACTCATGGGCATATACCTCCTCCATGATTACTGCTGCTTCCTTCCCAATAGTACAAAACACAGTCAGCCTAGATGTCCATCACCTATGAACGCAGAGTGAAGGTGTGGCATACATACCGTGTGGAGTTTTATTCATCATTAAGGACAAATGAAATTATGAAATGTTCAGTAAAATGGATGGGTCTGGAAAATATTATACTACGTGAAGTTACCCAGGCTCAGAAAGACAAATGTCACATAATATAAATGTTCTCTCAGATCACAGCCTAGCAGTGAATGTTTACATGTGTATTAAACTGGAGTGAGTGTCTAGAGACCAAGAAGCTAGGAAGGGATCAGGAAGGGGGGTGCGAGAAAGGACTTGGGGGAGATTATCCTACATATGTAAGCAGGAAGACAGAATGCTGGAAGCAGAGCCATCTAAGGGGCATCTGGGGAGGGAGATGGAAGAGGGGAGGGAACGGGGTGGGTTAACCAAAACTAAAGATGGTATGAATAAGCAATATAGAAACCATCTTTGTTGGGCAATTAAGAAAATAATTTTTAAAGAGATCTAAGGGCAGAAGTAGCCTATAGGGGCAGAAAACGCTGCACTTAGCCATCAGCTGAGGATCGACCTATCAGAACACATTCATTTGTTTGTGGGGGACACCTGGATCAAACCATGACACAGCCTTTTTCTTTCTTTTTTTGTGTGCATAGTATGTGTGGTGTACGCACTGCTTGTGAGCCATGTGCTCTCCTGCGGTGGTCACAAGAGAATGTTTTGTTGGGTGTCCTCACCTGCCTGTTTGTTCTTACAGCACTGTCTTACTGATCCTGGAGCTTTCCATTGGCAGCTCTGCTCCCCACGGGCCTGGAGTCACAGACACGCATGACCAAACCCAGCTATTGATACTGGGCTCCTGCTCGCACAGGAAGCACACTTAACCACTGAACTTTTCTCCCTGTCTTGCTATCTTTTTCATAACAGCAAACTTTGTAATGACACCACTTATGTTTATCTTTATTTTTTATTTTGATCGATTTGGTTAGAGATTTATTGGTCTTGTGGGTCTGAAAATGCTTTTGCTTATTTGCTTAACTGTTTTCTCCTTTTAAAAAAGTTCTACTGTGATCTTTACTATTTCCTTTCTTCTACCTGATTTGAAGTTAGCTTATTCTTGGTTTTGTTTTATGAGTTGTTTTGTTTGTGGGTTGTTTTTTGTCAGTGGGGGGGGAGTCTTTTAAGACAGGCTCTTACCGTGTAGCCCAGGCTGGCCTTGAACTTGCACTCCCTATACCTCAGCCTCCTGGGTGATTGTATGACAGGTGTGCACCACCCTGCCCAGCTTGACTTCCTCTTTATCCTGCCCGCTCCCCAATTTCTCAAGATGGAAGCTGATGTCACTTGTTTCAAACTTTTTTTCTAACAGAAAAATTCAATACAACAGACTGTGCATCCTTAATCCAAAATTTAGAAATCCATACATATTTGAATGCAGACATAGCATCCAAAAGTTTTGGATTTCAGAGTATTTGTGATTTGGGGTTTCTTTTTTTTTAATTTTTAAAAAAATATTTTATTTATTCATTTATTATTTATTCATTATTTATTCATTTTCAGAGAGAGAGAGATAGAGAGAGAGAGAGAGAGAGAGAGCGCACCAGGGCCACCACCCTGTGGGTCTGGCCTATGTGGGACCTGGGGAAATGAACCCAGGGCCCTAGGCACTGGAGGCAAGCGCCCCAACCGCTGAGCCATCTCTCCAGCCCGATTTGGGGTTTCTTGAGTGGGGGTGCTAAACTGGTAAAGTCTGTGCAAATATTCAAAAATTAGAAAAGCTCCAAAATCTGAAATGTTTTCTGGTCACAAGCATTTTGGATGGTGAGTTTCCCACGCATGAACCCCCTCAGAACAGCTTGAGCAGCGTTCCCACTGCTATTTAGGTTGAGTTTTTATTCAAGTTAAAATGTTTCTGGTTTCCTTTTGATTCTTCTTTGACCTATGTATTCCTTTAGAAGTTATTTCTAAATATTTGAAGATTTTACAGAGCTCTTTCTGCATTTGATTTCTAAAATAATTTCTTGTGGAAAGGGAACCCTTCCTAATATATTATAGAATTTTGTCATTACCAGGTTGTGTTTATGGTTTTTTATGGTTTTTCGAGTTAGGGTCTCACTCTAGCCCAGCCTGACCTGGAATTCACTATGTAGTCTCAGGGTGGCCTCGAACTCATGGTGATCCTCCTACCTCTGCCTCCTGAGTGCTGGGATTAAAGGCATGCGCTACCACGCCCGGCTTGTGTTTACATTTTCTATTTTTAGGTACAAACAGAAAAAATATTTTCAAAGTACAAGAAGGCCAAGACAGAAAGAACAACCACACCAATAACAACAACCAAAGTTCTACCGGGCAGTATTTCTTATTTACCCTGTGGGTAGCAGTACAGGACAGGCCCCTGGGCCCGTTGAGTCTGCCATGTGCCAACAAGCTGCATGGCCTGCTTGGTTACTCAGCTTGCCTCCACAAGTTAAGGGTAGATCATTGAGGGCACCTCACTTGCTTTACTTGTTTTCAAGATCAAACAAATGTATCAATACTTTATCAAATGATAAGACCCAGGCCTGAACTATGGTACGTATGGTAGAGATGTCTAATCAGATTTTAAAAACAACAACAACAAAACCCCCAAATTTCACTTTTTAAAAAAATAAGTAGAAACTTTGTATGTACAATTCATGTGTCGTTCCCACCATGTCCCTCCTCCCTCCTCAGTGGGATTGCTGGAATGCTCCATGGATGGAAGGCTATGAGTTGTGGCCAGCAGCAGACGGTTAGTGGGGGGCAGGGGGTAATGCCTCTGGATATTGCCCCACCATGGCTCTTACAATCTTTCCAGCCCTCTTCTCCAAAGTTCCCTGAGTCATGGTGGGTGAGTTTCAAGCTGCTTTAGTGTTGAGCACTTGGCAGCCTCTGGATTTCTGCATTGGAACGTTTTGAATGTCCTCCGTGTCTGTCTCCATCACCTTGGCTCAGGTTGTTGGCTCACTGTGAGATCTCTCCACTTCCTCTGTGGTTCACCTGGGCCCTAGCTGATGTGTTAGGGGAGGTTCATCTCCTGCCTGGGAGTCAGATATCAGTTCAGGTCTTGTTGGGAGAACTGGGTTGTTCTCCATTCTCACTGCCTTCTGACAAATAAAAACAGATTCTCCAACAGAGAGTGAGATCAGTATAGGTTAAATGAATCAAGCATTGTTAGTTTGGAGAGATTACAATAGGCGTAGCCTCTATTTAGGCCCGGGATTAGTGGAAGCTTCCCCTTGGTGTCTAGATTCTTGGTTTCCATAGGAATTTGGCTTGGATCCCAGTTCTAGCTAATGATTCCTTGCCACTGATGGGATCTTTAGCCAATCAGAGAGCCCTTGACTACCCGCCTAGGTTGAGTGCCACTATGCACAGGTGAGTAAGTACATCTTGTCATGCTGGTGGCTGTCATACCGCAGTGTCCCCTGCTTTCTCCCAACATTGTTGGCCAATTTCCCCTGGCAGCTCATGTAGCTTGATCCAGCACTACCCAGGCTAACCATCTGGGAACTGGCTTCCTTCCAGGTTCCAGCCTTGTCTCTCAGTGCTGTGTGTTGGCAGCCTGGGATGCCTTCAGCAATAGGGTCTTATATTTTACCGGAGGTGGTGTGGTAGTTTGAATAATGTCCCCCAAAAGAATTAAGGATTTATTAAAATTATTAATTGTCTCCAGGCCTCTGGCAGGAGGAAGTGCCACTTTGGCCTAGCCTCCTGGGGACTGACCTTTCTAATTTGGATGTAAAATAGTCAGGATAGATATGCAAAAGAAGAGCCGGAACCCTGACCTGGAGTTCTGCATTTTGTGAAACACAGTGTGTTATGGTGTGCTTGCTTGGTGATGGTGCTGGGCCTCTGTCTGTCTGTCTGTCTCTCTTTCTCTCTCTCTCTCTCTCTCTTTCTCTCTCTCTCTCTGCTTGCTTCTGTGAAAGGGGGCCAGCCTTTCCTTAACTTCTTCCCCTGGATCTGTTCAATAAATATTTTCCTCCCCATAATCGTGTGTGGTTTGGAGATTCATCCCAGCGGCGTGTGGCTGACCATGACAGATGGGCTGACCATGACAGGTGGGTAATCAAGTGCTTTGACGGAAGCCTGTCTTGTGTTGGGA
>PVHP010039401.1:0-16398 GCA_004024765.1 Zapus hudsonius | reverse complement strand
AGGAGTATCTTAAAGAAGAAAGGAAGGAGTACAGAAAAAGGCCTGGGAAAGAGTGATTCAAACTCCAGGCTTCACCATGGCTTCTTCCAGGCTTTCCTGGTTCATTGCCCTTGGTTTGGAAGCACTAGCTGGCCTTTCATTGTCCTAAGTCTGAATTCCTTTCTCATGGCTCTCTGTTCTTTCTGGGACCTCATGACTGCAGAGTCTTCAGAGCATGACAGACCGTCTGCTGGATTGTGCTGCCAATTATCGGTACTGTTCAAGAGGAGTGACTTCTGGGGTTCTTTGTATTTAGACAGCCAGGGTACGTACCTTTCTGAGTTTTCTGTATCTTCTTGTAATACTTCAATGCATGACATATTTTAAATGTACATTTAAATATAAATACCTACTTTGTAAATTACACATTTAAACTTATATATTTTATTACAATATTGTGTTGGTCCTCAGTCTATTTTCTACTGTAAATTATTAGGACCACTCGTTTTTACTTTCTGTAACAGAAGAGTATTATAAAAATTTTAACATTCATGAAAAAATTATGTGGTCTTTGCATTTTATGATGGCAGGGTTCAATTAAAGGTATTATTTTTCCTGGGCCTCTGGGTATATGCCTTAAATCCCAGCACTTTGGAGGCTAAGGTAGGAAGATTGCTGTGAGTTCAAAGTCACCCTGAGACTACAGAGTGAATTCCAGGTCGCTGGTCTAGAGCGAGACCCTTCCTCAATATATATGTACATATATATATATATATATATATATATATATATATA
The DNA here is from genome assembly GCA_004024765.1 of Zapus hudsonius. NCBI lineage: Eukaryota > Metazoa > Chordata > Mammalia > Rodentia > Dipodidae > Zapus > Zapus hudsonius. Next base: position 15,624 of record PVHP010039401.1, on the reverse strand, counting down.
TATATATATATATATATATATTACTTGAGCATGGTGGTGCATGTCTGTAATAATAGCACTTTGGAGGCTGAGGCAGGAGGATTGTCAGTGCTAGCTTGGGCTACCTAGTGAGTTCCAGGACAGCAAGAAATAAGTAACAAGATTCTGTCTCAGTGAATAAATATACATGCATTAATATGTCCCTTTTATAATATGAATATTTGGGCTTTATGTTGACATTTGAAAGTCGGAATAACAAAATAATTGAAACTATAGATAAATGACGTCTTGTAATAAGGGTAACAAACTGGATAAACATATTGCCATATGCTTAGCCATCTCTTAAATGTGAAATAATGACATCATTTTTAATGAATATGGCTCCATCTCTCCACTGAATTCAACATTCATCTTGAAAAATGTTAAAAGAAATGTGACATATCTTAGATATCTCTATGTATTTAGGCTGTCTCTTTTTAATTTTTATTTATTTGTTTATTTATTTGGCAGAGAGAGATAGAGAGACACTGTGAGAGACAGAGAGAGAATGAAAGCCCCAGGGCCTCCAGCCTCTGCAAACAAACTTCAGATGAATGTGCCACTTTGTGCATCTAGCTCTACATGGGCACTGGGGAATCAAACATGGGTAGTTAAGTTTGCCTGGCAAGCACATTAACCACTTGAGCCATCTCCCCCAGCCCTTTTCTTTTTTTCTGTTGTTTTTGTATTTTTTCAAACTAGGATTTCACCTTAGTCCAGCCTGAGCTGGAATTCAATCAGTAGCCCAAGGCTGGCCTCAAACTCATACTGATTCTTCTACTTTAGTCTGCTGGGATTAAGGGCATGTGCCACCATTTTTAAGGTTTCCTTAAAATTTCTTTTCAAAAAACTGAGTGTGGTCATACATGCCTTTAATCCCAGCACTCTGGAGGCAGAGGTAGGAGAATTGTCATGAGTTCAAGGCCATTCAGAAACTACATAGTGATTTCCAGGTCAGCCTTGGTTAGAGCCAGAGCCTACCTCAAAAAACAAACAAACAAACAAACAAAAAAAAAAACCTTTTACAATGAAAATGTGAGATTTATTTCATTAAGTTCGATATTTTAAACTTGAAGTGATTATGACCTTTGGTACTTTTGTAAAATATCAAAACCAGATCACGATGTGGAAATACAAAAACTTGGCCTTGCCCATGCACATGCCTGGTTATGATGAACTCTTCTTCTCTCATCTCATCTTAAGGTGTACCTTGAAGGAAATTAAAATAGCATGCCTTATTTATATGTTTGGTTATACATTTTGCCAGAAAGTTAGTGAATAGAACCATCAACACAGAAAAACAACTCCTTAGACCTCTCATTATAAATACTTCATTACATGGAACATGTTTTATCTTTACCTGGAGATTATTTATATCCTGTAGTAATTTAGTACAAAATACCAAATAACTTGTGAAACATGTACTCAAGATTCAACAGAAATCATGTCTACTAGTCTATGTGAGCAAATTGAATTATAATACATCTTCAGTAAATACTTCTTTTAATAAGATCTCATGCTGACCATATACGCATGTATAAATGTACATTGGACCAACATTTTTGAACATTTAATTTATTAAGTACTACAGCAGGTAACTAACTATATGCTCAGCCATCAAATCAAAGTTGATAGTTATACAAAAATTTCATTACAACATTTTTAGTAGTAAGATATCCTTATGACAAATTAAAAATTAGTTAAATCAGGATAATCCCACTTCTCCATTTTATTAAAGGAATAAATTTTTTATCTCACTGTTCTGTAATCCGACAAATAAGAAATAAGTAAGAAGTTAGGGAATACCAGACAACTTTCAATGTCAATGATAGGTTGCTGCAAGCTTTACTGTGTTACATTATGCATGCCATACATATATTTTTGTGTATTAATACACAAATTAAATCTGACTTGCAATAAGGGCTTGTGCAGAATGCAACCCAAAAATATCAATCAAAATATATGATTTTTAAGGAAATAAAACACATACAGATTTTCTCACATAAAACATACTCTAAATTTTATTCTGCCTATTATAACTGACACTATAGTGTTATTAGTTTTATATATAGTTTAATAACACATTTGTTGACCTATTTTCTCATTGATGTATGTGACAGTAATATCCTCTTTGTATTTCTTTGTTCATAGAATTGTTTGCTAAGGAGTTTATCCCTGTTTCTTCCTTCCAGCATAAATTACTGGAAGGAAGTAATTCTAACCAATTCTAAATTCAGCTCACATTCAGCCTTAACCAAAATGTATATCTTCACTGATACAACGGTTCTTTCTTATACACTAATATGTTTACTTTCTCTCATTCATTTTGTGTGTTTGTAGGTTTTCATTACTTCTATAATTCTTACAACCTATTGTCAAGTACTGGCCTTTTGATTTATTAACATGACTGGAAAGCACTTGAAAGCAAAGACATATCTGGCTCACCATTTATCTCATAATAATGCCCCATACAGTGCTCTATTTTATGAAGCATACACACACCATCTGTTCATATTTGATGGAAACTTGACAGTCTGTGAGCTGGATGGAACATGCCTTTTTATGAATTTCCCAAAAAGACAATTGTGATGGTTAAGTTTTGTTGTCACCTTGATCTGTTGAGTAATCTTGGTTGGATCTTTGAGGTTGTTTACAGGAAGGCAGCCCTCTCAGTAGGTGGCAGGATGTAAGAAAGCTCAGGGGAGCTAGTTACAAACATTTCTTCCTGGGAGGGCAGTGCAGAAAGGAAATTCCAGCAACTCAGGAAGTTAACAAGTCGGGGAAGGGGTAGCAAGGGCCTAGGATAAATATAAAGGGGAAGGAAATCTCTCTTTCTTTCCCCTCTCCTACATGTTTGCTGGTGTGTGGTAGGTGTGTTAGTGAGGGCTTCTCTCTCTCTGCTTGGACTGTAAAAGGGAGCCAGACTCTTTTGCCATTATGGAACTTCCTCTGTATCTGTAGCTTCAATAAATCCTTTCCACCCATAACTGTGCCTGGTTTGGATATTCATCCCAGTGTTGTGTAGCTGACTGCTACAATAATCCTCTCCTATTGGCATTTTGAGAGGATACCTACATTATATTTCTTGAAAAAAGTGGTATGTACACACACACAAAAAAAAAAACTTAAATTTTAAATGGTAGCTACACAATTCTGCCTTCTGACAGCCATGCTGAGTCATCAGGTCCTTCTTCTCTAAATGTTTTTTTTTCTCATTATGATTTAAATATGTGATAATCATATTCATTCAAATATGACAAGACTAAGCCACATTTTTATTTTAAAACATTTCTGATTTTTTTCTTTCCATTTTTTTTCTTTCCATTTTTATGAATACTCAAAAAATAATTAATTGAAAAGTTTGTTACACAGAAAGCATTCTTTTAAATTATAGCAAAGCCATTAAAATCAAGTTTAATGAATGACACTTGGTTCTTAAATTATAGAACAACTAGTCTTTAAAGTATAACAACATCTTTAACACAGTTTGAAATGAATGTTGAGCAAATTAGGTCACAGAAGTAGACACCCTTCACTATTTAAGAAAGTTGTTCTCAAGAATAGTGATTACAGACTCATCTCTAAATATAGAGTTTAAATTTTATACATCATACTGGATAGACCAAGATAAGAGTTTTCAAATTCAGAAAGATATGTTTTAAATTATAATATAATTTATATATAAATTGTATAGAATAAGTGAACCTGGAGGAAGAAAAACAAAACACATAATGAAATTAATGAAATTTGGATACTGGAAACATTACTTTTGTTGCTAGTGCAATAATCATTTCCATGATATACTAAGAAATTAAGTTTGCTGAATGATAATATTCAAATTAATGGACACAACAGTTCACAAATGTTGCTTTTTGGTCACTTAAAAGAACTTCTAAAACATATACTCATGATTTTTATTTGCTTTTGTTGTATAATTTAAAGATGGCAGATTATCTATAGCTTGTGTCAAAATTTATTAAAATTTCTTAATAAAACAATATTCCACAATCTTCAATGTTGTTAACACTGATCTGCTTACTTTTTTTTAATCAGAGGAACAATCATTTAATAAGCACTGTCACTCCTGCTACACATTCATCAATTCAGAACATCTTGGAACAGATCTGAATGCCTGCTGCTACCCAGCTTCACAATGATCAGACCTTTGATGGAGTCATGAATCACAACTGTGTGCCCAAGATCTCTTGTTAAGGGATGATTTGTTAACAACCGGGATGCCTAAAACAGACAAAAAAAAAAAAAAGAAAAGAGTTCATATGGAGATTATTTCCTTCCAAACTACTAGTCAATTTCATCTCCTTCCCTGGGATCTTTGAAAAACAGACATGGAGTCAGCATAGGCAGGACTGGTACACTACATAGAGAGCCCACACTTTTTTTCTGAATTTTCCTTGCAAAACAAGCCCTTTCACAGCAAAGAATGTCTTAACCTCAAATATCTATGTGAGGGATATATTTAAAAAAGCTTTTGGGCTGGAGATGGCTCAGCAGTGAAGTGAGCTTTGTGTGCAAGCATGAAGATCTGAGGGTCTGAGAACACTGGAGTTTGATTCTCCAGAACCTGCATGAAGAGTTGCCCATTACAATGCAAATTAGTAAACCTAGACCTGCTGAGAGAGAGAGACCAAGAACCAATGGAGATTGTGAACTTCAGGCTCCAGGTTCAGCAAGAGACTCCTTCTCATGCAAAAAAAAAAAAAAAATGTATGTACATACACCCCCCCTACACACACACCACATACATGTCACACATACTACCCCAAACAGACTATGCACATGCAACAATAAATAAATTTTTAAGAGCTCTCGTCTGAATCAATTTTTCACTCCTGAGATATCAACATGTAATTTCAGGGCTCTGTCAATAAAGCTAGCTCTGTAGAATATTTGGATTAAGGTCTCTGTTGTCTTCCCCTAAACACAATAATTAATTGACTTGTACTTGAGGAATGAAGTACAAATACTTATGTGACCAAATATCATTTCTTCAAATGAGCAAAAAGAGGAATGTAAGCGCAGCCAAGTTGTGACCCTGACATTACCACTGATAACCATTATTGTCATTCCATTTTCCCCATGGGCTCTGGTGGCAGCCAGGGCAGAGCTCACACCGAGGGTCCTTTGGTGTCTGCTTTCAGTCTATGGCAGAGCTGGAAGGAAGCAAGGAGGCTCCACAGAGCTGGGCGGGCAAGCAGGGTGTAAGCCAGTGAAATACAAGAGAAAACTCTTGGGACACAGCCATCATGAGTGTGATGAACAGATGTGTCATTGATTGTATGTGGAGAGGTTATATTTATAGAGAGAAGAAGCCAGGAGGACTAGGAGCAGGGAGAGCAAGGGATTGGTTAAGCAGGGTGGTGAGTGGGTTCCTAGAGAGTGGATAGGTGGGTTCAGATAACCTGTGAATGCCTAATTTGCATGAGTTGAGTGGTGGGAAGTGTGTGATTCTGGATATGAGTTCTGTGCTGGCAGCTTATGTAGAGTCTGTCACCTATTGTCAGCCCTGTTGGGGTGAGAATGCAGGATTCATTGTGGCTTGCTTAGGGAGCCCAGAGTTTTAGGATTAAGGGTGGAGGTAGTGAAGCGCCTGCCGGATTTCAGTGCAGAGACTACCCTGGGCTTCAGCCTGTCAACTTCCCTTAACACCATATCCTCCGTGCCCCATTTAGCAAAGTCCAACACATTATAAGAAACAGAAACACAAATGGACTAAGAAAACAGTTTATTTTATTTGATTAGTTACAATTCAGGACATACAAGTTCTGTGCGGGCTAAGCAGTACTTGATGGCCTTACAAACACATTTTAAAGGCAAATCTAGAAGTGGGAGAAGCATTCCACAGTTGTCTTCAAAACTGTAGACTGGTACAGTAAGTGAGTACAAGCTGCAAGAGAGCGATTGATAATTAAAAGAACATACTAAAAAAGCAGTTCCCACAAAGAAAAATAAGAAAAGAATGAAACAATTTTGGGGAAAGGAAGTGGCATAGGATTGAGATGACACTGGTGGTGAGAATGTTGTGCTTTAATGAAAATTATACTTCTCTGCATACAAGGTACTGAGTGTAGCCAGTTGCACAGTGTTAAGGGTTTATTTGGAAGTACCTACAATGGAAGACTGGTCTGTGATGTCCTGATAAGCTAGTATGTTTGGGATGTTCAGTCTTCCTTTATCTTTTACATATATCAAAAGTTGTGAATACTCAGAGTAATTATATGTTGCCTTAATAGAAAATATAAAACAAGAGCATTGTTCCTTTGTTGCTAAGAATGTGATGGCAGTGTTTTCCCACATCCTTCCTTCCTGCCTCTCCTGACTTCACCTTCACAATCCAAGCTTTCTCCTTTGATCACAATGCAATGATTTTAAGTTCCACTGTCTTGGAGGTGACTTAATTCTGCTCCTCACACTGGTATGCAATATCATTTTATGTTAAATAATGATTCGAGATTTTATAACAACCTTATGTAAAAGAGCCTTCTAGAGGCACAATACTTGGATCAAAGAAGAAATTTTCATGAAAAAACACTCAGGAAATCTGCAAGCCTAGGGGATGAAGTTTACAGATGCAAACGGGCAGGTTCACATACTCTTAGTGAGGATGTCTACAAAATGAAAAGAGTATCTGATGATGATAGTGACAAAGAATTATTTACATCTGTCTTACAGGTTAAAGTGGACCACAGCATCTGTGATGTCCCATATCTGCTCAAAGCTATTTATGAGTGGAATGTTGAAGATGGATGGGAGAGAAGGATAAATTATTAATGTTATTTCAGCTGTTTAAAAAGAATCTAGTTCTAAATTCAGATTTTTAGAGCAGTCACAAAACATTCTATCTTCTAACCTTTAACAAGGGCTTAAGGGTCTAGCTCAGAAAGAAAAAAAAAATCACTATTAAATAACACAAGATATTTTTTCTTAAATCTATTACTTTTGTTTATCTTTTATCTTTAAACATCCTTATTACCACATGTTACTTTCTGCTGCACATTATCTTACAATGGTCACTATTATTTTAGAATTTATGTTAAAGCTGTAACTCACAGAAAAAATAATAGTAGTTCTATATCTCAGACAAGAAGAGATAAGTCACTAAGAAGTCTGTTATGTAGCACTTTGTCTCTCATTCATTTCAAGAACTGAGTTGCTCCATGAAATAAAGCAAAAAGAAAATGTAGGACCATTTAATTTTATATCACCACTTATGTATGTATCTCATAAAATGCCCACAAAGAATGTTATTCACAGCAAAAGAAAATCAGAGAAAGAAAAATGTTACAGACATATAAGATAGCAACTTCTGGGATAAGCAACTCTGTCCCTTAATAAAGTTACAGTAAGTAAAACTTAAGAATATCCTTTGTGAGATTTTGGAGTCTTTGAGAAGTCTTCCAACTTGTTAAAACCAATATCATCTTTAATGTTCACAGCAGTTTAGGATTTGGAGAAAGACAGCAAACTAACTCTTCTTACTATTTTTTTTTCTTTTAAAAACCCATCTCTTGCAAACTTGTTGAACCACTATGGAAAGCAGTGTGGAGACTCCTGAACAGAATGGACATAGAGCTATCAATGCACAGAGCTATCCCTCTACTAGGCATCTACCATCAAGATGTCACACCTCAGCACAGACATTAGCACAACTATATTTATTGCAGCTCAATTCATAATAGCCAAGAATTGGAATCACCCCAATGCCCATCCCCTGGGCAAGTAGGTATCAAAGTTGTGGTCCATATACATGATGGAATTTTACTCAGCAGAAAGGAAAAATGACATAATGGAATTTAGAGAAAAGTGATCTGACTTAGAGCAGACCTTACTTAGTGAACTCACAAAAGAACAGAGAGTCAAATGCCACATATTCTCCCTCGTATGTGGTTCCTAAACAGGATAAGCTTAAACTCTAAGCAAACTTGACAGGAGAAATGAGAGACTATGAAAGAGGTGGAAGGCATGGGAGGGGAGGAGGATGGGGGAGACAGGGGGACTTGTACAATAAACGAAACCAATAATGAATCAAACTCATGAAACATTACTTTCATACAGTAAGTTCTTGAGGAAGAAGTGGGCATTGTCTAGTAAGAGGGGCCGTGAACAGAAGGGGAGGAAACCAAACCCCATGAAAAATGGATCAGACCTGCAACTCCCTGTCCCAGTCATTGGATCCTTCCCAAAATGAGCTGAAGGTCAAAGAGACCCATAAGGTCTCCGAAACAAGACAGTGGATTGGGGACAGGGAGGAGGGAAATGGGAATACCACCACAGTATTTGCTCATACAATTTATCTAATTTTGGACAATAAAAATTAAAAAAAAATCTCCAATGACACTATTCAAAGACCTGCCTGAGCTCAGCCAGTGCTATAGGGACTCTGATTTTATTAGGAAGTGGCCTCAGCCTCAGATTTATCAGATAAAATTAACTGAAGTGGAAAAAATAAAGCAGCCAGATACCATATTCCACAAAATTAATGAGCATATACTTTAAATTCTATAAAACAATAGACTTTAAATTATTATTTTCTAATTATTTCTTATTAACAATCTGATTTTTTAAAATGAAAAACTACATATACAGCACTCACCTAACATACACATATATATGAATATTTGATGGAATAAAATTAGACATAGAAATTCAAGTTTCTTCCCCAATTTACACTATGTATATTATATGGAAACAACAATAAAACCATGGTTGTTGGAATCTATAGTGATCCTGAATACCTGTATAGCAGCCATTCTCATAAATATGCAGACCTCACACATATTAAAGTTAGATTTATTCTGGTTGTCACACTGAGCCCCAAATGAATTTTTAAAAATTAAACAAGTTCCCACAATCACAGGCATAAGAAGAAATAAACATCCCCCTGTACCATTGCTTAAATTCAGAATGGAGTAATATTCTTGCATTTTTTGAAAATAAATTTGTAAGCTCACCTCAAGACAAGTTCAGAACAGATTCTTTATTCCAATTATCCTGTACTTAGAAGTTTTCTCTCTCATTATAGCCATAAAGACACAAACATAAATACTACCAAGTAATTTGAGATAGGAAAAGTAGTTGAAGAGTTAAACATTTGCCCTTAGGAAATTGCTCATATAAAATGTCTATCCAGTAAAAAGTTATTAATAATGCACAAAATGCTGACATGATGTGTTGGCAAATGACAATTTCTAATTCAGATTTGTATTTCTATGTGTTCATACGTATACATATGCACATACCAAAAATAAATGAACATTTTTAAAGACTGATTTTCATGCCTTCATCAAAGTATACACTATTTAATCAAACTTACAAGAATCAATAAAATTATTAATATAGCTGATAAAATGTCCTGTTTTCTTGACACGTCAATTGCTTATTTTTGTCAGTATATGCTTGTGGTTATGGTATGAATGTAAAGTGTCCCCCATCAGCTCATGTGTTTGAATACTGATTGGGAAGGTTGAGGAACCCTTAGGAGATAGAGACTTGCTCGAGGAAGTGGATCAGCTGTTGTGGTCTTTCAGGTTTTATAGCCTGGTCTCTCTTCATGTCTGTTCTCTTTTCTGCTTGTGTACAGTGTGACCAGCAGCCTCAGGCACCTATCATCATGCATTCTCTAGCATAATACAAAGGATCCCTTCAAACTGCCTGCATCTGCTCAGGTATTTAACCGGAGTTACAATTAAAATAACTAATACAGTATTTTTGTCCTGAGAAGTGTGGTTGTTGCTGTGATAAACATGACCATGTGGTTCAAAGGCCTTTCTTTGGAACTGGTTTGCAGCAGAAATATGTGAGAGTTAAGAACTTTGGGCTAGAGCAGCCCTACAATGCTAAAGCAGAGTTTATGGGGCTGCTTGTGACAAGATGAGAATGCCCAATGAAAAACAGATAGTGACGGCCCAATTCATGAGGTTTCCAGTAGGCATAATGAAATGTATTGGGAGCTGAGGAAGACCCAGTTCCTCTGATATTCTGGCAAGAATTTGTCTGCATTCTCCTTGTGGCCTGAGATCATGAGTGAGTTCAGACTCATATCAAAGTGTTCGGCAGAAGAAATCTGAAGGCAAACAGAATCGAGTCTGACTTGTGGTTTATTAATCACTGCTAATATCCAGATCTTTAGCAAAAGGGAGTAAAAAGATATGAACAAGGTAAAGTTTAGGGAGAAAAGGTGAGAATGCTACAGAACGCTTCTCTGCTCAAAACATCTTGCCTAAGGAAGGGTTTATACTGGTTCAGCAGCCCAGGCTGATGCCACCTGATCTTTAGCTGAAGGAAGACACAAGGCAGCATTGTCCCAGGCACAAATGATGCAACGATGAAGGGTTCACGGCATCTTGCTCCATACCTTCAGAGGGCTGCTGAGGCTGGGTGTTTTCCCACGAGGCAATGTGAAAACACATCTATTCTCTGAAGATAGGACACAGATGAAAGACTAATGCACAATTGCCCCAAAGGAACACGGATGACTCAAAGGCACCTTCCTCACCCAAAAGCCCACCCCACATAAGTGACAACTCATAGACGATTCATCTTTGTAGCTCATGGCATAACCTTCAGGCAGCTGAGTCAGAGTCTCTTCTTAAGCAGTTTTTCCCCTTTTTATATCTCTAAGGCAGGGCCCATCTTGAAAACTTTTTCCCAGGCTTGTTTACTTGAGGAGTCTCCTGAGCTTCCTTCCTCCAGGAGGACATGTTTCAACTGGAGAGAATTGCTGCTCAACACTGAGCCATATGCAGCAGGCAGGCCCAGATTCCAGGCCCAGATTCCCTACCAGGACATTGTGTGAATCAGGGAAGATGAACCCTAAGTGGCAATGGAGACCCAGGATGAAGAGACACCTGGACCATGGGATGTCTGACGAAGAAGGTTGAAGGCTTATAGTGGAAATGGAGCAAGCTCAAGGGAGTTGCTGTGTGTGTAACTAATAGCAGAGTTGGAAGGGTGACTGCCTGAGCCCTTTGGAAATTATTAAATCTTTTTTTTTTTCTTTTTTATAGATGATTCCTTCATGAATCCCAGATACCACACATGGACCTGCAGGATTTGGAGTTTGCCCTCCTGGGTTTCAGTCTTACTTTGACCCTTTTCTTACCATGCCACTTTACTCCCTTTTGAAATGAGAATATTTGTTCTGTGTCCTTGTATGCTAGAATCATGTGATTTGTTTTTTGATCTTATAGGGGTTCACTTTAATAGATTACTTTAGGATTCAAAATAGATTTTGGAATTATGAATAGTGTTGGGTCATGAGCCTATTGGGGCTATGGTGGAATGTGGTTAGAATGTAAAATTCTCACCTATAGGCTCATGTATTTGAACACTATCTTGCTGGTAACACTTCATGAAACAGTTGTGGAGCCTTTATGGGATCTTGGTAGATAATGTTGATCCAAATGTGTGAGCTTTGAGAAGATAAAACCCAGCGTCACTTGCTATTTGCTCTGACTATAAATACAATGTAACCATTCCCACCATGATGGAAAAAATATCCTATTGTGAACTGCAAACAGAAATAAACCTTTCTTCTCTTTAGATATCTATTGTTAGATGTTAGATCAAAATAATGAAAATAAAGTAACATGCATCTATATCATATTCATACCATGTTCACTTCAGCTAGCATTTGCATGCAAGCATCTCTTGTTATCCAAAGATGTGTTCCAGGACACTCTAAGACATGCCACAGTCCACAGATGCTCAAATACCTTAGATAAAATCACATGATATATGCATGTAATCTATATATTTCAACCTTTATAGTTAAACTACCTATAGATGACTTAGAATATGTAATGCAAATTAAATGAAATGATTCTTTTATTTTTTTCAGAAAATAATGATTTTAACAATCTATATATGTTCAATAGAGATGTAATTTCTTTAAAAGTATTTTTTTCTACAATTGGTTGGCTATGTGGATGGGGAACTTAGAGATGTGGAAGGTAAATTGTATCTAACATAATATATCTGTACTTATATGTAAAGACAACTTCAGTTAAAGGAACTTCTCTTCATAACAGATTTTTATGTTCATGTTTCTTGGACTAACTCTACATTCTGCGGAACAGCAAGGAGCTTCCTATAAATAGTTACTCTCTGAGTTCTTCATAAATCTATCTATTATTATCACATTGTTACAATGATCAAACCTCAGGCCTGAATTTTTCTTCATCTGAAATATGGCTAGAATTAGAAGGCATGTGAAAATTGGACTTTGCAGCTTATAGAAGACAAGCTTACATTTCAAGTTCTGCTTGTGCTATTGCTGAATTCCGTGAAAATTAAAAAGATGAATTGTCTTATTTATTTGACTGTGATTATTCTGAAAGTATAACAAGCACTTATCACTTGTGGCTCTCTCTCTCTCTCTCTCTCTCTCTCTCTCTCTCTCTCTCTCTCTCTCTCTCAATCTCTTTTTGCAAAATATATAATTAGTATATAAACTGGTACTTTGCTTGAATTGTATGATGTGTAAATGAGGTAAGATGTGGAAACTAGGAAGTAGATTTGAAAAAATAATAAAAACATTCAAAACTTTAAAACCAAAAAGAAACAGACAGAACACATACCTTTATTCCCAGCATTTGGGAAGCTGAGGTAGGAGGATAACCATGAATTCCAGGTCACCCTGGACTAAAGTGAGAAAAAAAAGAAAGAGATAAGAAAGAGATAGAGGGAGAGACAGAGAGAGAGAGAGAAAGGAAAAGGATGAAGAGAAAGCACAGAAGAGAGGAGAAAAGTAAAAGGGAAAAATGAAGTATTTCAGTATAAAAAGGGATTTGGATCTAAGTAAGAAATAAAATTTATTTTATTACACATTTTCTCCAATAAAGTCAGATCATGTATTGTTCTACATCAATTTTTTTAGGAATATACAATAATAAATACTGCATTGTGAATATTGGAAAATTATGGTAAAACTAGATCAAACTATTTGTCCTTCATTGTAATAAGTGTATGATTATTTGCATTGCTTCATTGATATTACTACATTGTATTTCATTAGCATACAAAGTCTTTGAAACACTCAGTTTATCTCTTAGTGACAGGTAAGTGTAAATTTAGTAGTATAATTTATAGATCTATATTTTATTTTTTATTTTATTTATTTTTTTTAAAAAACAGAAGGGCCTTTATAAAATATTTTATTTATTCATTTTTCAAGCAGAGATACAGAGAGAGAGAGAGAGAGAGAGAGAGAGAGAGAGAGAGAGAGAGAGCGCACCAGGGCCACCACCTTGTGGGTCTGGCTTATGTGGGTCCTGGGGAATTGAACCCTGGGCATTAGGCACTGGAGGCGAGTGCCTTAACTGCTGAGCCATCTCTCCAGCCCTAGATCCATATTTTAAATTGCCTTATTTTCAGTGGATATTGTTTTTCAAGTTTTATTATTAAAGGAAATTTTTCAGGTTATATAAAAAAGTTATATACCCAGCCACAAATTCCTTGTGAACATATATTAGTCCTTCACAGACTCACTGTACAAATAAAAATAATGAGGTCACCATTAGTTGTTTAAAAAACATGCTCTTCAACTACATAACCACTATGTGTAAAGTATGACATCTCTCAGGCCTCTTGCTGAATTCCATATTTGTTCTTTATATAAGATGCCATCAAATTAAATGGACTTCTCAATGCATACTGAGGAAATATATGCATTTCCTGGTTAACATTTCTAAACACGGACATATCTGTGAAACTATTGTTGAATTGAAAATGTTAAGGAGATTTGGGACTGATGAGAATACTCACCCCTTGTCATAGGACACACACCACTGGGTTGAACCTCCAAAGTAGGCAAGATTATGGGAGGAAAGCATTTATTGAAGCAGCTATAGATCCAGGAGAAGATCCGTAAAGGCGAAAAAGACTGGTCCACCTTTTCAGAGTCCAAACAGACAAAAACCTTCACCAGCACCACACATACATTGGCAAACAGGCAGGGAAAGGCAAGAGAAGAGAGATTTCCTTCTGCGTTCCAAAGCCTAGGGTGTAGTCTTGCAACCCTTTCCCAAGGTGTTGACTCCCTGAATCTCTAGAATTGCCTTCCTTCACTGCCCTCCCAGGAAGGAATGGTTATTTCTAGATCCCTGATCCTCCTTATATCCTGTCCCCAAATGAGAGAGCCACCCAAGATTACTAAAAGGCCAATTTAACAACAAAATTAACCATCACACTCCTCTCTCTCTCTCTCTCTCTCTCTCTCTCTCTCTCTCTCTCTCTCTCTCTCTCTCTCTCTCTCTCTCCCTTGACCGTGTTCCTGACAGGTTTGGGATCAATACAAACCTCCCCTCTACCCCTTCATTCCATGTTCGTCCACATCACTGTGATCTACTGGATTGGGAACGCGTAAATTCCAGCACCTGGATTACCTTTAGCTATCTGTAGTAAACAATTCCACAATGCTTGAAGGAAGATCCAACCAAACAAAATATTTCCTTTTATTTTTTAAAATTTACTTATTTACTTTTTTTTTTTGAAGTAATGTCTTGCTCTAGCCCTGACTGACCCTGGAATTCACTAGGTAGTCTCAGGCAGGCTTCAACTTTACTGCACTCAAATTCTAGGATTAAATGCATGTGCCACCATGCCTGGCCTAACACCATTTTATGGGAAGAAGGGTTTTTTTTTTTTCAAACTTGAAGATCCCGGGAAAAAGTTCAGTCAATGGCGAAAGTTCCAAAAATGGCAGAAGAAGTTGGCTCATTTCATAAATCTAAGCAGAGAGAGAGAGAGAGAGAGAGAGAGAGAGAGAGAGAGAGAGAGAGAGAAACTACCATCAGCCAGCAAATACCAAAAAAAGCAGCAAGCTAGAGCTCATCTCTCAGCATTCCAATGGGTTGGAATTCAAATCTGTCTTCATGACAGATCCCACTGTAGCAGGAATATGCCTGCAAGGGGCTGAAGCTGAAAACTCAATTTTTAATGAAACACCTAAGTCTATAAGGGACAAATATTCAAACTTCCACTATTCTCTTCCCTTCAAGTCTGTTGGGCACATGCAACATCAAATTGTAATTAAGTTAAGCATTCAACTTCCAGTATTTAGATTTTCCTCAGGCATCCTCAAGTTAAATACATACGCTCAGAGCTCATAATTGCAGCCATTAAGGCTGGGACTTTCCCTGAGTTTCAGGAATTTTATTTCTTCAGTAATCCTCTCTCACTCACCTTAGGGTCACAAATGACTATTTTGGAGTGGAACTAACCTTAATTTTAAGCACCATATTACAAATAAATTGTGACCACCAAGCTTGATCCCTCCATGAAACAGTATCAAGTCTGAACTCTTGGGACCACAAAGCAAAGAACAGTGAAAACACACACACAAACACACACACACACACACACACACACACACACACACACACACACACCATTCTGAATACTCATTTAACACAATTGTACCAGAAATATATGGTCAATCAACTGTCTCCAGATGGGTTACAATCAACATAGCATGAAAAACTAAGTCAATGTATCCTCCACAAGAAATGCCAATCCGATATAAGGGAACCCCTGTGAAAGCCAGCGAGAGGAAATTCAAGGCAGAGAGCTCATAAAGAATGATGACTG
>PVHP010039400.1:0-16392 GCA_004024765.1 Zapus hudsonius | reverse complement strand
AAGGAAGGAAGGAAGGAAGGAAGGAAGGAAGGAAGGAAGGAAGGAAGGAAGGAAGGAAGGAAGGAAGAAAGAAAGAAAGAAAGAAAGAAAGAAAGAAAGAAAGAAAGAAAGAAAGAAAGAAAGAAAGAAAGAAAGAAAGATTATTGTGTCCCTTGATACATGGCCGGAAGTGTGGTAGCTAAATTACATGGTACATTTCCCCCACCAGCGTATAAGAGGTCTTTCGCTCATTCTTGTGGATGTTGTGTTTGTTTGTTTGGGTTTTTGCTTTTGCTTGTTTGTTGACAATCACCATTGTAACTTGGGTGGATGACATCTCATCACAGACTTTTTTGGAAAAAAAGTCTCCTCTAGCCCAGGCTAGCCTGAAGTCAAGGATGACCTTGAGCTTCCGGCCCCCCTTCCTCTAGCTCTCCGGTGCTGGGATTCCAGGTGTGCACCATCCTGTGGATAGAGCCCAGGGTTTCATGCATGCTGGACAAACATTCCACCTGCTGAGCTGAAGCCACGGATCTTGTAGTTTTGATTTGCATTTCTGGGGCTCATGATACTGGGAAGTTGTCAACCCATTTGCTTGCCATCAACAGACGAGCAAATAAAGATGATTTACCATACACGCAGTGAAGCGCTTTGAGTCAAGAAGAATGCAGTCTGGCCAAGTGTGGTGGTTCACACCTGTAATCCCAGGTTAAGGGGAAGATCATGAGTTCAAGGGC
This sequence comes from Zapus hudsonius, assembly GCA_004024765.1. NCBI lineage: Eukaryota > Metazoa > Chordata > Mammalia > Rodentia > Dipodidae > Zapus > Zapus hudsonius. Next base: position 15,676 of record PVHP010039400.1, on the reverse strand, counting down.
AGCCTGGGCTGCATAGCAAATCCCTCTTGAAGAGGAAGGAGGAAGAGGGGCAGGGAGAGAAGGAAATCCCATCATTGGCAGCAAAATGGCTGGGGCAGGGGATATCACACCAGTGAAATAAGCCGAGTGTTCTCTGTCATACTCGACGCAGAGCAGTGATTACTAATGTATCACATTGGTGAGTACAATTTGTACATTTTAATGAAAATAAAATTATTTAAGTAAGTAAATACATTAAAATTATGGTGTTTTTTTTAGTTAAACTTGAACAAACTTTTGTTACTAACCATTAAGAAGCTATTTTCTGAGCCGGCCGTAGTAGTGCACACTCATAATTTCAGGACTTGGGAGGTGGGGGCAGGCGGCAGTATAGCAAGTTTGACTACACAGCAAGTTCAAGGCTAGGCTGTGCTCCACAAGACCTTGAAGAAGGAAGGAAGGGAGGGAGGGAGGGAGGGAGGAAGGAGAGAGGGAGAGAGAGAGGAAAAAGGGAAGGAGGAAGGGAGAGAGGGAGTAAGAAGGGAGGGAGAGAAGGAAGGAAAGAAGGAAGGATGGAAAGAGGGAGAGAGAAAGGAAGGAGGGAGAGAAGGGAGGGAGAAAGGAAAGGGAGGGGGAAAGGAGAAAGGGAAGGAAAAGGAAGGAAAGTGAGAGAGAACGGAAAGGAGAGAGAAAAGCACATCTGTTTTCTTCGTCGGCACTGCTTTCCCACTGGCGCTTCATGGGAAAATATGCAGCAGGCAATTATTCCAAGCAGGATGCTAAATTCAGATTCCCTCCTCCATCCGACGGAATTTTAAAGTACGAAAAAAAAAATCACACACATATGTCTCTTATTTATCTAAATCTAGGGTCCAAATCTAATATTTTTGTTTAATCCAATCTAGCATTTTTGTTTAAACATAGTTTTTCTCTGGTCATAAAAAAGCCACATTTATTAAACAAAATTTGGAGGGTGTATCACGTACCAAATAAAAGAATATAAGTCACTCATGATAACTCATCCGGTCTCTTCTTTTCCTAAAGGAAATCATTATTGTCTCAAAGACAGCTCTGAAGCCCATGGCCCAGGTCACCTGCAGCATCTATGAGGTCAACACTGAATACTTTCTGGCACGGGAGCTGCATTTCTGAACGTGAAAGAGGAAACATGAACAGTGCTTTGTAGGAATTTGCTATCCCACCAAAGTGACCAGCCTTCAGACAAGTATGGACATGTGAGTGAAGGCTTGCTGCGGCCCCCTGCTGTGACAGGTTAGGGTGACTGGGACCCAAAGGTTACCAGGAGTGGCCTTGGACTTGAGTTGCAGGCAGGATCCACTCATCTCATGCCGGACCCCCTCCCCTTGAGTGGGAGGTGTCTCTTACTAGAGTGGAAACCTAATCCTGAAACTGATGGGTCAAAGAGACCAACCAGCTGTCTCTCTGGCTCACCTGGACCAGAGATGTAGTCACCTAGAGAAGGAAGGATTGCTCTCTTTTCCCTCATGGCTGCCCAGCAGAGACATCTGAATCTCCAAGCCTAGGTAAGGGCTGTGGTGAGGGGGCTGGAGCGTCTTTCCCACATGAACCATTTTTCCTCATGATGGCAGCGTTCTTATATTTTCCCTTCTCTCACTTGCTTGGCTGGCCAGCACAGATTTCATCGCCATGTGGCTTAAACCTCTCCTCACTGGTGGCTGGAGATCTCTATAATGTCTCCTTTCTTTTTAAATAAAGCCCCCACTATACCTTATCCTCTGGTGGTCTATGATTTTAATTCTTTAGTTTTATAGAACAAGAATCCAGGTACGCTTGAGTTTTAAGGTGCTTTGGAACTAGCTGGGAACCCCAACTTTCCTGTTACATTGCTAGATGGGAACAGCTGCTCTGGGTCCCCACTCCACAGATGAAGACAGAGCCAGAAGAAAGGCTGGGGACAAATGGCTGGTGTCTCCTGCAGGAAGCAGATGCCTGCTATCGTGGTTTGAGCGAGAAATGTCCCCACTAGGCTCCTGTGTTGAACACTTGGTCCCCAGCTGGTGGCTGTTTGGGAAGGTGGTGAAACTTTGGGGTGGAGCCTTGCTGAAGGAAATGGGCCCTGGAGGCAGGCCTTCGGGTCTTTCTAGCCTGATCTCACCTCCTGTTTGCTCTCCACTTCCTGGGTGTGGTGGATACAGTGTGACCAGCTCTGCCTCATGCTATTGCTACCATGCGTTTCCCACCCTCCTTGAACTTGAAGCCAAAGTCAGCCCTTCCTCCCTGAAGCCCTCATTGTCAAGGATTTTTTTCATGCAATGAGAAGAGTGATTTGCCTTCTACTAGACTCTCAGGGTGTCTGCAAACAGAGGGTCACTGAGAGGTGGGGAACGGCCTGAGAGGATGTTTATGAGCCCCAGCCATAAACTGTGCATGCTTCCGGGTGTGGGGTTCACACTGACCCCCTCACCTGCCCCTTATGCCACAGAATCCCTGACTTCACCACAAGTCTTTCATCCCAGGAGACTCCACGGATCTCCCTGTCCCACACATGCACCCTGACTCCCTTCTTCTCCTCAATTACCACCAGCTTTATCCCCTGGGGGCTTCTCCAGCAGAAGGAATTGAGGGAGCAAGCAACACGGGATTGGCCTGCTTCATCTCCATCTCTATTTTCAGAATCAAGAACTCCATCCAGAAACATGAGCATTGGATAAATGCTTAAGGAAGACCCCAAATAAATGAATGGATGGATGGAGGAAGCACTTATTTCTTTGGGGAAAGTAAAAGAAAGGCAAGAGGAACTCCCAGAGGAAGGGAGAAACACCGAGTCCTCTACATAAGTCATGGTCCAGATAGGAAGCCAATTTGCAGAATCATAAGAGAGAATGTGTCTAATATTTGAACAGGAACATTTTCTCCCAGGACAAAGACTCCAGGAGTCTAGAGAAATGCTTGCAATCCTGGTACACCTCTTATAAACAAGAGTGACATAAAACATAAAATTATGTCTTCAGAATGTATTTGAGGGGTGGGGGCTGGAGAGATGGCTCTGCAGTGAAGAGTGCATTCTACGCAAGCATGAAGGCCGTAGGGGGCCCGAGACCCTGCAGTTTGATTCCACAGAACCATGTAAATACCTGGGCATGTCCACACACCTCTGTAACTCCAGGAAAACAGCAAATTCTTCCATCATCAGTGAGAGACACTATCTCAAGGAAACACTTGGGTGAGTGATGGAGGTGGGGATGGGATGTGGGGGGTTAGAATCCACATTCACGTGCACTTGCTGCCGCATCTTCACCTGTGTGTGCATACACACCACTGTGCATGTGCAAAATTATTAAACATTAAGAAAAAGATCTCAACTCGTTTTTTAAAAACGTGTTGCATGTGTGTAGTACGTGTGGTGTGGTGTGTGATTTATGCACATGTATGCGGTGCCCCGTACACTTGCCTGCAAAGCTGTGGGCTCGCCAGCAGTGTGCCCCCCTCCATCACTCACCTGCCTGGTTTTCCTTGCATTGGGGTCTCTTGCTGATTCCAGAGCTCGCTGTTTGTGAGGCCCAGCTATTATCTGGTCTCCTCTTCCCACAGGACTGGGCTTGCAGACATGTGTGGCCATACCCAGCTTCTGTGTGGGTTTTGGAGATTTGAACTTCATGGTGTCAGGCCCCTCTCAGGATGACATGCTTGCCAGGAAGTACGCTTCACTGAACAATCTCTTCGTGTCTGAGCAGAGACGCCCAAGCAAAGCTGACTGAACGGTCAAGTGTGACCAAGGAGAGTTGGATGGATGAGCTGGAAGGAGCAGGAAGGGTTCTGATGCTGTTATCTGACTTCATACTGAGTGGAATCCAGATGCCCCATGAAGTATCTGCAACAGGAAATAGAGCTTAAGTGCACCATCTAAGTCAATCAATAAAAGAGCAAAATGTAATATAATTACATCATCAGCGGGAAGGAGATGAAGATGAGGGTAGGAGCTGTACAAGGCAAAAACCTCCGGATTTGTGCTCATCAGTTAAAGCGTGGGAACAGCCATCAGAACCATCAGGACAGAAGCTGTCCCATGAGGTAGGGACATGAGCCAGGGCCTAGGGGATTTGATACTGAGGCAAGAAACTAGCTTTTTTGTTGTTGTTTATTTGTTTTTCTGAGGTAGCTGACCTGGAACTCACTATGTGCTCTCAGGCTGGCCTCAAACTCACAGCAATCCTCCTGCCTTGGCCTCCTGGGTGCTGGGATCATAGGCCTGGGCCACCACACCTGGCCAGGAGACTAGCTTTTTTACATCAGTTTTTCTCTATTAAAAGATTTATCAGACATAGAACTTGTCTTAAAAACTATTGTTTAGATAACTAGTGGAGATCTCTCTCAGGAAAAGTATTTTAAGAAAACTCTAATCAGCCTGAAAAACATAGTTCTAGGGCCTGGGAGATGGGTCAGCACTTAAAGGTGCTTGCTGCCAAAGCCTAAATGCTTCAACGCGTAAAGTCAGATGCACAACGTGGCGCATGCATTTGCAGTGGCAAGAGGCCCTAGCACGCCCACACTCACTCTTGGTCTGTCTGTCTCTTTCTCTATCTCTCTCAAATAAATAAAAATGGTTTTTAAAAAGATAACTATTGTTGAGCTCTTAAGTGTCTCTGGTCTTCTGCTGTGTGTTTAGGGGGCGGAAAGATTGTAAGAACCATAGTGGGGGAGAATATCCAGAAACATTGCCCCCTCAGCAACAACACACAAAGGGGGGAAAATACTGGTTATTTCTTGTGCGATTCAGTATGCACACCAAGGAGGGTCCCCAGTGGGTTGGGGACAGAGAGGAGGGAGATGGGGGTACCATCACAAGATTTGCTCATACAGTATACCTAATTATTGATAATAAAGATATTTTTTTAAAGATAGCTTTCAGTCAAAATACCTTTTAGCCTAAATCGATGTGTGGAAGCTATTTATTTTTCTGAACCTATAGAAGAAGGCTCACGGGGTTTGTCAAGTGAAAGCCCAATGGGAGGGAACAGGTTGAGAAAATTTGGATTTTGTGAAGACTATGGAATGAAATCTAATATTTTCAAGATACATAATCTAGCTCAAAAAATTACAAAAAAGGGAATGTTTTCAGTAATAGGGAGTTTAGATACCAAGCCAACTTTAAGACACCCCAGGGCCAAGGCTTCTGGTATGGAAGAAGGGCTTTTCCATCCGTGGGAAATGGTGCCAGTGCTCACACAGGGCTGGGCATGGCAGTGGGGTGAGTGGGTGCACTCTGGGATCTACAGGTGCTCCCACAGAGTGAGTAGAACTCCGCTATTGGTATGTAACTAATGTCTCTTTTGTGCATGTGTATATGTGCAAGCTCATATATGTGGGTGCATCTGTGTGTGCAGTAGCATGTGGAAGCCAGAGGTCGATGCCAGGCTTTGCAAGCAAGCACCTTTAACCACTGGACTATCCTCCAACCCTTGAAGTTTTTTATTGGCAATCTTCATACATGTACACAGTGCATTTTGATAATAAATTCAGCTCTTACCCCCACTCCACCCTCTAATTCTTTCCACCTAGTCCGTCTTCTCTTGATGTGTTTATGTTTATGGTCCCAATACTGTGGAGGTTTTGTGCAAGGAATAACAGCTAATATGAGATTATAAATGTGATGGCCACCTCATGTTTGGCAGATATCATTCCAAAGCACTCCTCCCCATCCTCTGGCTCTTCCATTCCTTTGTCTCTCTGCTGCAATGTTCCCTGAGTTCTGTAGGGCATGATAGAGATGTTTCTTTTAGTGCCAAGTGCTCAATAATCACTTATTCTCAGTACTTTGACAAGTTGGACCTCCCAAATAGTTACCACCAGCTGCAAAAAGGAGCTCTAACCCTCAAAAAGGGGGGGGACCCAGACAGAAGTACCCTGTAGAAGGTGGAGAAAACAGTAAAACTATGGGCTTTGGTTGGTAAAACCCCAGGGTCAGAATTGGGTTGCCCCCACAATGAGGTGAGCTGTTGGTAAAGAAGACCCATGGAGCCCTCAAAATAATGCAGATCACTTCCAAAGCACCTGGTAACTTGCCAGGGTCAAAAGATAAAACCCTATTGCTAAAGACACCCCAAGGCATCAAGAGACCACGCTGGAATGGAGAGGGAAACCAGCTTCCTCCTTTCTAGCCCTCAGAGTGCTGCAAAGTGCTATGGGGCAGCTGGGGGATAATGGTCACCAGCAGTGTGAATAAGCAGGAGAGCCTGCAAGTGATGAACTCAACCAGCTGTGCAACAGTGGCACGCAGACTCTGCAGGTAAACAGCTGTTCTCAGATTGGACATGAGACCCACTCAGTGGGGAAGAACTCACACCTGGTACTGGGAACCAAGTCAGAATACTATAAATAGGAAACCCATAGACTCCAGAGAGAACCTCCACTGTTCTTTGACTGAGAACGGTGGGCATATACATCAACAAATATGTCAAATAGCTGCTCTCACTTTTGGTTGAAAAATCTGTTTTATCTTACGGATGGCAGAGAATATTGGAGAGATCCAGGATCCATCAATACAAGAAAAGATAGCCAACTGCCTGCCATGAGGCAAGTCCCCTCCACCACACTGGCCCAGGGCCCAGGAGTCACCGTAGAGGAAGCAGCACCATGAATATCACTCTCACTGCAGCCTGAAAACCATCCCAGGGGGATAGGGATAGACATTGCAGTCACTCAAGTCTCATCAAAACAGAAATCCAGAGGCGACAGAGAAAGCAACACTAAATCAGATTTCTAACATGCCCACCAAGGCTCAGAACATTTTGAAAGAAGGGATGGGAAGACGGCAAGAGCTGCACAGTGTGTTGGCCCAGGAACATGGATTCAGGTTTCATCGAAAGGCATGTTCCAACATGGAAATGGTTTCATGGAGGTTTTAGATTCAGAGAAGAAAGGAAGTTATAAACCAAGGCATTTTTAATACAGTGGTGATGACGTCAGGTAGATGGATTACAGCAAAGTGGGGGATCTTGGGTACAGACTTCAGGAGCTGTCTAATGACATGCTTAACTTATGGGTTAGTGGAAGCTGGGGTCTGTGAAGCTAGTACATTTCAAAAAGTTGTTCCTGATGGTCATAAAGATGTTAGGAGAGACCCAGAGGAGGGCTGTGAAAGACTATGAAGGGGCCTGAAGCTCGCCCAGGATAACTTGGCCCTGGATCTGCAGCACTACAATTCTCTATAATCACAAAGATCCAATCGGTCAGCCAGCCCAGAAGAATGTTGAACATAGGCTTGGCTTTCTTTGGGAAACTTCAATTCAGAAAAGGAAAGAAAGAGCAGGGGGAGTAAGGAAGGAGGGAAGAAGAAAGAAAGGGACAGAGGGAAGGAAATGTCACTTGGGATCTGCAGGATGTGGCGCAGTGTGGGGTGAGGGTTCTGAGTCATAGTGAGAGGTTGTTCAGCTGGAAGCACATACTGATCACATACTGAAAAGTGGTTCTGCGATGACTGGACCCACACATTATTATCAGAGGCCTAAATCTTTCAGACATTCTTTCCTTTGAAATAGATGCACAAGCTAATTCTCGTAAAGGAATCTAAGCTGCGCATTTGCATTCCGCCCATGCCACATTGAAGTCATTTTCCTGGTAATTCCCTCGGCATTGAGGCTGGGAAAGAAATCAGTTACCGGATCACAGAGATGTGGAATCCACAACAGGCATATCCATTGGTCCAACTTCCTACCCAAGAGTGACACACCTACCTCAGAGCCCGCCCCCCAAGAAGGCCAACACCTCTCTGTCCAGTAACAGGCTCCTTATGAAGCAAGATAGAAAGACAGGGGAAATTAAGGGATCATGGGGAGGAAAAGGAGCCCCTCACCTCAGGGTCTAGAGGAAGCAAGAATTTTAGCACAACTGATAACATTGGCTGTGGAAGTTGCCAGCATATCCCTTTCATATATAGGTCCATTCTGTTAAAACAACAGGAACCAGGTTTAAGGCTCCTGGGTAGGGCTTGCTTCCTTTCCCCAGACATTGTCTGGGAATCTCACAGGAGACCATTCACTTTGTTTGCAGTAAAGCTATCCTACCCTCCCGCATCCCTGTGGGTTTATCCTGGCAGGTGTCCTCAGGAACACTGTGTGTTCTCAGTTAGAGTCTTGGCCCCCGTTCCCCCCCTCCCTGCTTTGAAGAAGATAGCTTCACCCACCACAATCCTCTGGGTGACTACTGTGAAGACAATTGAGAGTAACCTTTCTTTGAGAACCCATGCTTGGGGGCTTGTCATTATTTTCTTTTTCCTTTTTTAAAAAAACTTATTTATTTATTTATTTACAAGCAGAGAAGAGAGGGAAAGAAGGAAGGAGGGAGGGAGGGAGGGAGGGAGGGAGGGAGGGAGGGAGAGGATGGGCATGCCAGAGCCTCTAGTGGCTGCAAACTCCAGATACTGTGCCACTTTGTGCATCTGAATTTACGTGAGTACTGGGAAATCATCTCTCCAGGTCCCCATATTTTCTTTCTTTTAAAAAAAATTATTCATTTGAGAGAAAGGGAGGGAGAGAATGAATGTGCCAGAATCTCTTGCCACTGAAAATGAACACTTTGTGCATCTATCCTTGAGTGGGTACCGGAGAATTGAACCTGGTTGCCAGGCTTTGCAAGCACCTTTAACCACTGAGCAATCTCCCCAGACCTGGTTTGTTATATTTTCCTTCTGAGCACCTCTCTCATAAAGTCTGTACTAAAACGTCTCTAATAAGGGCTGGAGAGATGGCTCAGTGGTTAAGACACTTGCCTCCAGTGCCTAAGGCCCCAGGTTCAATTCCCCAGTACCCACATATGTCAGACCCACAAAGTGATGGCCCTGGTGCTCTCTCCCTCCCTCTCTCTCTTTTTCTCTCTGCTTGAAAATAAAATATAGGGAACCCAGCAGACAATGACAGATGAACAAGGGACCTATAACCACAGCCATTCAATCAACACAGGATAAGCCAATGAGACAGAAACCAAGGATTTTCGACACAAAGACCCCTAAGCTCACAACATTAAAGCAGCCTTAATACTCACCCACCATGACTCAGGGAACTGAGCAGAAGAGGGGACGGAAAGATTGTGAGAGCCGTGGTGGGGGAGACTGTCCAGAGGCATGATACCCATCAGTAACAACACACTTGGGCCAGGAAGAGTGGGCTGAGTACTAGGATATCCAGGATTCCCTTGCCACAAGGACTAATACAGACAGCCCACAGAGGAGGATATCCAACTGATTGGGGATAGGGAGGGGGGAATTGGGGAATTCGGGATAACAACTCATTATTTGCCCACTAAATAATGTTGGACAATAAATTATTATTATGGACAATAAATATATATATATTAAAAAAATAAAATAAAATAAAGTATCTCTAATAAAACCCCAACTCTGTTTCATATTGGCTAGTCCTAAAATTCTTTTCTGCATTAAAGACATGAATCCCATTCTTGCCTGAGTTGAGGCCCCTAAAAAAAAATGAGACCTCCTCAGGTTGCTGAGGGTGACAGTGTGGAGCTGTGCCTCTGTCCCCTCACCACCTGCACTCAACACTGTTACTCCAACTCCATCCAGTGAGGATGCCTTGAATGATGGAAGATAGAGTGAATGATTCAGTTACACGTCTGCTGACACACTGGGGAGAAAGCAAAGCCCTGTTCCGTGAGAGTTCAAGTTGAGCCCAATTGGCCTCATCTCTATGCAGCTATCTTGATGGGAGATCATCCTCACTTGACCCCCAAAACATAATGACAGTTGCTACGGGATTTGTGGATAAAAAAACGACCACCAACAGTGAGACCTTCCAACCCAGGACCATTCCCAACAGGTCCTTTGTTTCACTAGGATAGAGTCAGTCTGAGAACTCTATGAAACAAATCCTCCTAAACCACATCTCATATCCAAACAAACCTGAATTTTTACAAATTTCCCTTGCGAAAAAGATAAATAGCAAAAAGTCTTTTTTCTATACCTTATACTATCAAGTTCATGAAATCTCAACCCATGTTTAAAAATATTCTAAAATGTTGTCCCCACCCTTTCTCTTAAAAGGTTACACCTAGGCTTAAGCAGTCAGGCTATTTTCAGGAAGCCAATCACTTCCTGAACTCTGTACTGAGTCACAGGTCCAAGCAGGTGCCTGTTGGCTCCTGTCGACACAGACGGGCCACGGCAGCACACTTGGTACGTAAGGGCAGGGCTCTGGGCCAGATCCAGCCCAGTCAGCCCATTTCAGTCACTTCTGAGGGTAAACAAGTAGCTCCAGGTCAAGTTTCCTGAACGGGACCTGATACCCAGTAACAAGTGCCAGCCGTTCTTCCTGGCCTTCCTAATATCTGTCCAGTCCCTGCCGAAGACAAATTACTTAAAAACCAATCTCTGGAAGGCACATGAGGACTGTGGCTGCCATCTTGGACTCCAAAGGAAGCCCCAGGCCCCATGCATCAAGGTGCTGATGTTTCCAGCCAACGTTCGGCTGGGATCTGAAGTTCCAACAGCCATGTGAGTAAGCTTGGAAGGAGGTCCAGTTCTGATTAGCCCTTCAGAAGGTGCAGGTCCAGCCAAAACCTTCACTGTATGCTCAGATGACATCCCCAGTCAGGCATGGTCAGCTAAGCCCATGGTCATAGGTTCCTGACCAACGTGAATAGTACAGTATGTGACTATAGCTTCAAACCACTAAATTGTGGGCTAATTTGTTTACTCGTTGCTAGATTATTTGTGTTCTAGGGACTCAACTCAAATGGGTTCAGATGGGTGAGGTGTCGAGCATTCTTAACTGCTGAGCCAACTCCTCGGCCCAACTGTAGTCTTTATATCTTCCTTTCCCTGAATCTTTCCTCTCCTTTTGAAAGTGGTTTTCTCCAACGAGACTTTAAAAAAATATTTTGTTTATTCATTTTCAAGAAGAAAGAAAGAATGAGAATGGGAATGCCAGAACCTCCTGCCACTGCAAATGATCTCCAGATGAATGTGCCACTTTGTGCATCTGGCTTTATACTGGGGATTAGAACCCAGGCCATCAGGCTTTGCCGGCGATAACCTTTAGCCACTGAGCCATCTCTTGAGTCCCTACAGAAACTTTTGAAAAAAAATTGTGTGTGTGTTGTGTATGTATATATGTGCTTTGAGTGTGGGCACATGCATTCCTTAGCATTTGTATGGTCAGAAGACAGCATCAGAGTTGGTCCTCACCTTCCACCTGTTGGACAGTCTCTGGTCTCTTGCTATTCACCGTTGTGTACGCCAGGTGAGCTGACCTGTGAATTTCTAGGGATTCCCTGTCTCTGCCTCTCACCTCACTGTAGCAGCACTGAGACTCCAGCTGTATGTGCTGCCGTGCCCAGCTTGATGTGGGCCCTGGGGATCAGAACTCAGGTCCTCACCCTTGTCCAGAAAGCATGTTAGCCACTGCGCCACCTCCCCATCCTCCAGTGAGATTTTCTGAAGGCATGATCTTGCTTACTCAGAAAACATTCCTGCAGTTCTGTGGGAGTTAAGGAGAGAGACCCCACACAACATTGCCAAGCTCCTCCTTAACCCCTCCCAGTCAGAGCTTTGCCTGGCCTCACTACAGGATCAAAATAGGTATTGTTTAATTTTTTTCTTCAACATGAATGTACTTCTTTCTGGTGCTTTTTTTTTCAATTCCACATCCCAATACCCTGACAGCAGTTAGGGTTAGGGTTGCTTCTTCAGAGGGAGGATTGTGATGGTTCAGGCACCTCCATAGACCCTCTCCCCTCAAGTGGGAAGTGTCTAGCTAGAGCTCAAAACCTAGGTGCTAAAACTGATTGGTCAAGTATGAACCAATCACCTGTCTCCCTGCTCACCTGGGGCAGGAAATACTCAATGAACTGTCTCCCTTCCACATGGCATCCTAGAAGGAGGACTTCCGCTTTCCAGATAAAGGCTTCTTACCCCAGGACTCAAGATCTCTCCACATGAACTTTTTCTCTTAATGGGAGCTCTCTATTATCTTTCTTTCTGCCTATTTAATTAAAATACATAAATTTTTACTAAAACCTCTGCCATGTGTTCTCCTCACACTGGTGGCTGGAGAACTCTATGATTCCCCATGTTCCCATAAATAAAGTCTTCAACTATATCTTAATATCTGGTTGTCTATGATTTTAATTCTTTAACTTTGTAGACAAGAATTAGGGTACTCCTTAAATTTTGAGGTGCATTGAAATTTTTGCTGGGCGTTATGTAACTTCTAACCCCCAGCTCAGTCCTTACAGTTCTTTAGAAGCTGCCTTCTGAAATGCATTTGTGATGACCCCGTGTTAACCTGCTGACTCCTGAAATGCAAAGCAAAGCCATCACTCCATGTTTCCATTCATTTCTTTTCGAGATAGCGCAGTATGCCAACCCTAACCTGAGACACTCTAAGGGACAGAAGAGACTGTGCCTGTGTCCTTGAGTAGATGGGAAGAGCTCAGCACCCGAGGTGGCCAGGACTCAGCTCAGCCCTGGAGCATCCCTTTAGTTCCCAGAGCCCTCGAGTCACAATTCTGAGAAGAATATCTTCTGCAATCCTGTTTATTAAAAATAGTTTCACCACTTCACTAGTAACTTGGAAGTATTGTCTTCCAGGCTAGAATATGGTGAAGTCTCGGGTAGATGATTTGGGATAGATAAATGGCTGGATGGATGAAGGGCTGAGTAAGTGTATATGCACCCACGGTGCATAGATGGGTGGGTGGGTGGATGGGTGGACAAAGAGGTGGCTGGACGAGTGGATGGATGGATGGATGGGAGGTGTATGAATGGATGAACCAAGAGCTAGGTGGGTGAGTGGATGAGTAGTTAGACAAAGAGATGGCTGGGTGGGTGGAGATGTCTATGGATGGACAAATGGATGAGTGGATTGGTAGGAGGACTCCAGTGGTTAGTTTCAATTGGGTATCTTAATGGGAAGCCATTCGGGTATGGCAGCCAGGCATGGCTGTACAAGAGGAGAATGTCCCTTGGCCTTTCTATATCTTGGGCCCATGTCATCTGTAAAATCGAGATGACATGGGCCCGTGATCTCCTCTCTGAAATTCCTGTAGAATCTTTAGGAAGTTAGAAATGATCACTTGATGTCCCTCTGGTTAAGTCTGGGGAACACCATGAACTGAGGTCACCACATGTCTAAGAAGACTGTGATCACTCTGTTTGGCTTTTCCAGCACATGACTTATAAATAATGCAGTTTCTAAAGCATTTGGAGCATAGCTCTGAATATAAGGGAATATGAGTTTTCTTCTCTGCCTTTTAGAGCATGAGACCGACCTCCTTAAGATTACATGCACAGGGCTTGAGGATGGTTCAGTGGTTAAGGCTGAAAAGCCTAATGACTGGGGTTTGATTCCCAAGTACCCACTCAAAGCCAGATGTGCAAAGTGGTACATGCAGGGCTGGAGGCTCTAGCCCACCAATATTTTTTTCTCTCTCTCTCGTCCCTTTCTCTCCACTTGCAAATAAATAAATAAAAATGTTTTTAAAATATTCCATGCGCAAATGTGGATGCACATGTTTATTCCCTGCCTTTCTCTAAATATTAACTATACTTATCTTAAAAGTTGAAACCATGTTCCTTCTCAGATACTCGTAACCAGGCTCATACCTGACCCAGCAGATTTCAGTAAAGGCAAGCAATATCAAGAGGGGAGCAGGGGAAGATAGCTCAGTTAGTAAAGACCTTTCCTCAAAAGCATGCAGATCTAAGAGTGATCCCCAGTACCCACATAGGAGGTGCACTGAGGAGATACATCCCTGGGGCTTATTGCCAGGCAATCTAGCCTAATTGATGGACTCCGGGTCAATGGGAGAACCTGCATCCAAGAAGGTGGACAGCATTTCTGAGGATGACACCTGAGATTCCACTCTGGCCTCCAGTGTACACATATACACTTGTGAGACAGAGAGAGGTAGGCAGGTCTCAGCTAGGGATAGAGGCCCAGAGAACACCAGAAGATGCCAGACACCTGAATTCTCACGACACAAGAATGAACACTCCTAACTTGGATTAGAACTCATGCCTGACATTGATCTACGATGCACCCTGCTGATCCCAGTTCCACCCAGATATGGGTGGACTCTATGGTCCAGTCTCCAGACCAAACAACAAATCAGATCAATCAGATCCTTCCCCGCCTACCTGAACTAAACCCTATAGAGGTGACAGCCTGCTGGGACCATGGGTTCTTCTTCTGGAAATCCCAGCTCTTCTTCCCGAGACCTTTGTCAGTTCCTGAGAGAGACCCTCTCATCTGCATCTGGTGTGGTCAGATCTTCCCCAACGGGAATCTCGGTTCCCAGCCCCACTCAGCCGTCTGACCAGGTGGGGAAGGGAGACCTAACACTGTCTTTTAATGTCTGTTGAATTCTGGTCTCTCTGCTCTGTCTGATGGTCTCTGATTTACCATGTGTTGATTCCCACTCAGGATCAGCCATGTGGGCTCTTCCCCCTTCCCCAGCTTCCCCCTTGAGCCAATACCGTGTGTTCCCCCTTTATTCTCAATCTCCCCACTCTGTTCCATGCTCCCTGAATTTACTATGCGCGGATTGCCACTCGGGGTCTGCCACTTGGGGACTCTCATGTGTTTGCAGCCCCTCCAGATCCTTCCTCAAAGCTCCGATGTGTTTGTAGCCCCTTTTGAACTCCACCTTCTAAGCCCCAGCCGCTCTGGCTTTCCACGTGGTTGCCCCTTCTGAACTTCATTTTGTAAGCCTCAGTTTTGCGAGCTCTAGTGGCTTCCCGGCTTCATTCTGACTTTACTCTCTAAGCTTCAACTTCTCATTAACTTCCTCTTTTCTGAAATATGTTTTCCACATGAAAACGTTCCACTCTTCCTTTCCCAGTCCCAATTCCCTTTAAATAAACTCTACAAATTGTGATTTCTCCTCAAATAAACTCAATAATTCATAATTTGTCCTTCTTGGTTCCGTCTTTATTATTCTTCATTAAAGATTAGGAAAGAACCCAAAATTTGGGATTTATAAATCTGGGGGACACTCCCTGGCCCCCAAAATTTCCTGCATCACTTGCACCTGCACACTCGCAAACCTTCCCTCATACAAGCATGCGTACACAGAGGACACGAGCCTGTCATCCCAGCATTTAGGAGGCAGAGGTGGGAGGATTGTTGGAAATTGGAGGCCACTCTGAGAATACATAGAAAATTCCAGGTCAAGGGGGCAGAAAGATTGTAAGAGTCATGGTGGGGGAGAATATCCAGAGACATTGCCCACCTCAGTAACAACATGCAAAGGGGGGCCGAATCGGGTTAACTCCTAGGCTGTTCACAACCCCCTACCCCATGGACTGATCCAGACTGCCCACGGAGGAGGATATCCAACTGACCTGGGACAGGGAAGAGGGAAATAGGGGAAGTGGAGACATCAACACATTATTCCCTTATGAAGTGTATCTAATTATGGATAATAAATTAAAAAAAAGAAAACTCCAGGTCAGCCTGGGCTAAAGTGAGACCCTACCTAAAGGGAAATGAAAGAGGGAGTCAGGAGGAAGAATGCTGACTTCAGACTGACCCTCCCCCACCTGCAGCTCCTGCTTCCTCCCTTCTCTCCCTGGCTCTCTCTCTGTCTTCCTTGCCCCTCACAGACTTCTCCTCAGTTACAACTTGTAGAGTGCTCATCTGCTAATATTTTTATTTATTTGCAAGCAGAGAGAGAGAGAGAGAGAGAGAGAGAGAGAGAGAGA